>JASVWD011459466.1:0-21436 GCA_031763745.1 Pionus menstruus
CCCATCTTCCAAGAATGCGCGCAGGGTTCCGTGTCGTTCGAGAAAACGCTCGCAATTCTGCAGGTACACGTAATGGCGCTTCAACTGCGGTCCATTCCGAAACGGTATGTTGAAGCCATCCGTTGAGCGGAGTTCAGCGGTCTCGTCATTGCCAAGCAAAGGCGGATTCAGGCTGAAGTAGATGACGGGAGAGAGCCCGTAATGACAGCCAAAGACAAGGCGCGGCGGCCCGCTCTGTTCCAGCTCCGCAAACCGGGCGACGAGGCGTTCGTGTTGAGCGTCCAGTGCCTGTTCCAATTCATTGCGTTTGGCGCTTCCGTTCTCCTTATCAGCCAACACTGTGTTCTTTCACCGTTTCGTTGGCCCAAGCTGTTTCCGAGAGCAGGCCGATCAGCAGGATGAGCAAAGCGCAGCCGCTTCCAATTGTCCAGAAGGGATGGGTAGCAATGGCGAAGTCGTTTCCGTGACGACTGCCGGTACCGGCGATTGTTCCTGCAATGGCGACTCCAAGCGCAGCGCCCACCTGACGGCTGGTGGAGGCTACGGCGGCAGCCACTCCGGCTTGTGACAAGGGCATGCCGGCAACGGCACGATCACTGATTGCTGGATTGACCATGCCCAAGCCCAAACCGAACGAGGCGTAGGCAACAAGCAGAAGCGAGATGGGCGTATCGGAGTGGAGGAAGTGCAGGATGACGGAACTAAGCAGGAAGGCTACACCTGCGCTGAGGAGAGACGGTGCGGTGCCTTTTTCACCGACCAGTCTGCCTGAGTATGGTGCGGCGGTCATCATGGACACCGCGAGGGGCAACGTACATGCTCCAGCGAGCAAAGGGGAAAAGCCGCGCACCTGTTGCAGATAAAGAGCGTTCAAGAAGAGCAGCCCGGAAAAGGAGGCGAAGGCCACGACACCGAGAACCGTGGCACTACTGAACGGCACGCTACGAAAGAAGCGCAAATCGATGAGCGGTTGCCGTGATCGCCATTCGACGAAAAGGAAGCCCGCGACCGAACACAGTGCCAGTGCCAGGACTCCGATGATCTCTGTCGAGTCCCAGCCGATCCGTGGCCCTTCGATCACCCCGAAAGTCATTGAGCCGAGTGCGAGCAGGATGAGAGCTTGACCGGGAGGATCAAACGCTCGGGCGCGAAGGCTTGCGCTTTCGGGTACAAAGCGAGCCGTGAGTGCGACGGCAAGGAAGCAGATGGGAAGGTTGATCCAGAAGATGGAGCGCCAGCCTACAGCAGCGATCAGGATGCCGCCGAGCAATGGTCCGAGAGCCAGGGACAGGCCACCGACTGCGCTCCAGATTCCGACGGCGCGGGCCCGATCTCTTGGGGCCGGGAAGGCGTTGGCGATGATGGAAAGCGCCACGGGGTTGAGCATGGATGCTCCGAAACCTTGCACGGCTCGGAAGATGACGAGTCCTGCGATGCCATGCGCGACGCTGCAGAAAAACGATCCAGCTGAGAAAAGCAGCAGACCGGCCTGGAAAATTCGTTTGCGGCCCAGCCGATCCGACAAGGATCCGCTGAACATCAGGAAGCTTGCCAGCACCAGCGTGTAAGCGTCCACGACCCACTGCAGTCCGGACAGGCTTGCGTGCAGATCCTTCTGGATGGCCGGCAGCGCCACATTCACAATGGTGACGTCCATGCCAACGACCAGCAGGCTGCCACAGCAGATGTACAAGATCCAGTCCGGCCGGACGACAGGAACGGGCTTTGCGGGCGATCCAGTTCCGATCATCTGGTTGCTTCCACGGCGGCGCAGACGAGCTGAAGAGTGCGGCGTGTTCCTGCGTCGCCATCGACAGGACCATCGTGAAACTGATCGAACGGGTGCGGTTTCCAGTCATCGCGCCGCGTGTCGATGGATCCACTGTGCGGGGCGAAGTTCAAGTCGTAATGTTCGGCCGTTGCTTGTCCAATCGCGGCTATCTTGTAGACCACCAGATCAAGGGAAGGGATGACATAAAGACAAAAGCCGCCAGCGCCTGATTTGAAGAAGGCATCCTTTGGAACGCCCGCGACATGTTCGTCCGCGTTCACCTCAAACTGCAGGCTGAAGGGAGTATGCACGTTGAATGGCGACGGTTTGCTCGCAAGACGGACGAACTCGGCCGGAATGATTGATTGACCGCTCCAGTAGCCGTTCCGAAGAAGAAGGTAGCCGAAGCGCAACGCATCGGTGGCGCGCAGAGCAATACCTGCTCCGCCCGGTGTGTGCGGCAACGTGGCGCCGTTCAAACCGGCATGATCGTAGCCCCAACCGCCCCAGCCTAACGGGGTAGCGATTCTCTGTTGAATGAACTGTTCCATTTCCATGCCGACAAGATGGCGCAACACGATGGAGGCAACATGAACGCCTCCCGTGGAGTAGCAGTAGCCGGCACCTGGTGTTGTCCACATACGTGCATGGAGGGCTGTCTCGTCCTGTCCTCCGCGCTCCGAGTTCGGCGGGGATTTAGGAATGGGGATGTCTTCACCACGGACGATTCCAGGGTTGCCGCCACCGTCCGTCATGCCGGAGGTCATGGTGAGCAGATGTCCCAGTTCGATGTTGGCCTTGCGTTCATCGCTGAGCGGAAAGGATTCCGGCAGATAGCGATGAGTAAAGACTTTTTGATGCAGGCCATCAGGCATTTCGGCTGCGTGATCCCGCAGGGCGATGCCGAGACAAACGCTTGTGAACATCTTGCCGCAGGAGGCCATGTTGGGAGTGACATCACGTCCGGCGCGGCCGAAGTAACGCTCATAGACGAGATAGCCGTTGCGGACCACGAGCAGACCACCGTAGCGGCCCGTTTCGCGCGTGTAATCGAAGGCGCGGTCCAATGCTTGTCGATTCACGCCGGTGAGGGTACGGATGGTGTTGGGGTCCGTCAAGGTTCGCCAACCGCCAGCATTGTCCTTCCGAGGGAAATAGGAATGCTGCTGCCGTGCCGATATTCCCTCAGAGGATCGGGATGGTGGCGGAGTGCTGCCGTTTGTTCTTCTCGATAAAGCGAGCGCGCTCCCGGCGGCGCACACTCCCCATTCACGTCTGGACATCTGCATCTTCTTATCGTTGCCCTTTTCTTTTCTCGTTCCGGTTCAGCGTCACTTTGCCGCCGTTCGTTGGATGCGGCGGAAGGATCTCCTCCAACCAATCAAGGAAGGCCCGCAGCTTTGGAGTCATGCTGGAGCGGGCGGGATAAAGAGCATAGAGTTCCATGGATGCAGGCGTCCAATCCGATAGAACGCGCTGCAGAAGGCCATTTTCTTCCTCTTGAGTAGCGAGCCATTGCGGCAGGATGGCGATACCCATTCCGTCCAAGCAGAGTCGCATGTGAACGGTTGGGTCACCCACCACCAGCGGTCCACGTACCTTCACTTCTTCGCTTTGCCTTTTTCCTTTCGCCACGTTTGTCAGTGACCAGACGGTGTAGCCGCGGCCCGCCGTCAGAGTGATGCAGGCGTGCCGGCAAAGGTCTTGCGGCGCCACGACGGGTGGTCCGGTGCGGAGATAGTGTGGACTGGCGTAGAGGCCCATCCGTGCCGTCATTAAACGCTTCTGAATCACCTGTCCATTGACGGAAGGCTTGGCCGTTTGCAAGGCGAGATCAACTCGGCGCGCGACAGGGTCGATCTGACCGCCGCCCAACTGGATCTCAAGACGCAACTCCCCATAACGGCGAAGAAATTTAGCCAGGTTTGGAGCAACGGAGTTGTGGGCCAATGTGACAGGCATGACCACGCGCAGCGTTCCGCGCGGTTGAGCATTGAGTCTTGCGATTGCGAGTTCTGCTTCGTCCGCTTCAGCCAGGGCCCGGCGGGCGTGTCGCAGGAAGATCTCACCGGCTTCTGTCAAGCGAACGCGCCGGGTGCTGCGCTCAAACAAGCGCACCGCCAAGCGGGATTCGATTTGCGCCAGTGTCTTGCTGACTGCTGCCTTCGAGATTTCGAGAGCATCGGCTGCGCGTGTCACACTGCTCCATTCGGCAACGGCCGCCACGATCGCTAGCTCATTGAAGTTTTGCATTGTTTCCCTATGGAAATAATCAATTTCTGTTCACTCCTTGTTTGGACGTTCGCTTCTTCATTAGAGTGGAGGCGCATGCCTAGCGACAAAAGTTCCAACAACCATACGGTTTTACTGACGGGAGCAACCGGCACAGTCGGCTCAGCGCTGATGACAGAGCTGGTACGACGACAAGTTCCGGTGCGGGTCCTGCTGCGCAACTTGGATTCAGCTGAGAAGCTGCCGAAGCAGGTTGAGGTCGTGCAAGGTGACTTGATCGACCCGGTAGCCGTCGAGCAGGCATTGGGGGGAGTAGACCGGCTTTATCTCCTGAATGCTGTCGTTCCCGAAGAGCTGACCCAAGCGAGTATTGTCCTGGATTTGGCAAAGCGCCGTGGTGTTCGTCATATCGTTTACCATTCGGTGTTTCGAGCCGAACAGTTTAAGGATGTTCCACATTTTCTTTCGAAGTGGGCGATTGAAGAGGCGCTACGCGACCATGGCATCGCGCATACCATTTTGCGTCCCAACTATTTTTTCCAGAACGAGATCAGTCTTCGCAAACAATTGACCGAGGCGCACGTGTATGGCATGCCGTTGGGAACGAAGGGCGTGTACGCGGTGGACGTCCATGATATCGCCGAAGCAGCTGCAATCGTCTTGACGGACGATCAGGGCAGTCATGTCGGCCAGACCTACGATCTGGTTGGGCCCGATGCGTTAACAGGGCCATTCGCGGCTCAGACCTGGACGGACGCGCTTGGTGAAGAGGTGACTTACGGCGGCCATGACATGAACCGATTCGAAGAAGGGATGCGTTCCATGATGCCGTCGTGGTCGGCCTTTGATCTACGGATGATGTTCGAAGGATATGTGCAACGGGGCTTTGCCGCGGAAGACAAGGACCTTGTGAGACTGACGAAGTTGCTTGGGCATTCGCCGCGCCGATATCGGGATTTCGTGCGGGAAACGGCTCAGTCCTGGGCTGCTTGAGAGGCAGTAGTTCGCCATGATGACGGAGTCCGAGTGCGATTCGTGTGAGGGCTGCAATCTTTGATGGGTTCTGCTTGTGATTGTGGCGGTTGGAGGAGGCTAAATTTGGTTCGTTTCCGTTCCTTTCTGGTTTGCCGAGCTCTTGAGATGGGTGCAAGTTGGATCCTGCTGCTCACTCAGAACATCAGATGAAAATTCGAAGCCAGAATTGGTAACGGATGCGTTCTTGTCACGCCTTGCCGTTTGTTTCACAGAGGCGGCAGGGGCGGCGGGCTGCTTCGCTTGTGCTTGGAGTTGCAATTGCTTGCGTTCCCGTTGACACTCACGGAGTTTGGCTTCGTCTGAATCGCGCTGACGCCGGAGGCGGGTTTCCTGAAGGCTGAGGTTGCGGAACTGCTTTTCATAAAAGAAGTAGACGTGGCCGTTGAGCAGGGTGGGGATCATGGAGTCGGGCACGCCGTCGTCCATTTCGTTGCGCAGGTCGGCTTCAAAGCGGACCCGGCCCATGGCGTAGAGAGAAGACTCGATTTGGACGACGCGTTCGAGGCGCCACTCGGCGTCGGCAATCGATTGGGTAAGGTACTCTTCGCGTGGGGTTTGAGGCGCGAAGTTGGCGAAGCAGTTGGCAACGTGGGCCTGGTATTGGGCGATGTCGTCTGTGGGGAGCAGGACGGTACGACCGGTGAGCGCGGTTTTGACGGCGTTCAATTTGGAAACGTTCTTACCCTCGAGCGATGTCGGACCGGTGCTGTATTGGGCGTTGCGGCGGTTGCGTTCGGCGCGGTCGAGGCGCTGATTGCGTGCTTCTTCGGAATCGTTCGGTGAGTAGAAGTTCATTGGGTTGTTCTTTTCTGCTGTTTTCTGACGGAGTCCGAACGCGCTCCATTCTCCGCCTCCGCCGTGCTAAGACGGCACGGGCTGTCTGGAGTGAGCACGTTCGCTGGTATGGTTGCGGACGCTTGCTTTGGACGGTCGTGCAGAACGCTCGTAAGTGCTTGTGAAGCTTAGGTGGCGGGATATTTTCGGATGCAGTGACTCAGTTCGTTCCCCTACGATCCGGCGACTGGTAAATGCAGCCTTTGAGGGCGGATGTATGCTACCGTGGCTGGACATTCACTACGTGCAAAGGCCATGAATATTGGAATGCAGAAGGACCAGGTTCCGCGCTTTGCCACGTTAGACGGTTTGCGTGGGATCGCCGCCCTGTGCGTGCTGTCCATGCACTTGACGACGCCAGCGCCGGTCAGCGTTCCGGATCACGCCTTTCTTGCAGTTGACCTGTTCTTCATGCTTAGTGGGTTTGTGCTGACCCATGCGTATGGCTCGCGAATTCTGGCAGGTACGATGGCCTTTCGCGGCTTCATGCTACGCCGTGCGATCAGACTTTATCCTGCTTTTGTGCTGTCGATCGCGTTCGGCATTGCCGTTATGCTGGCTGATCGGGGCCACTCCTCTTCGACTTACTCGACCGGCTCGATTCTGCTTTCCGGTATCGTCAATGCGGCATTCTTGCCTTATGTAAATCGGGGCACACTGGACATTGTTGGGTTGAAAGTTTCGGGTTTGGCATTTCCCGCCAACGTTGCCGCTTGGTCGCTGTTTTTCGAGATGGTGGGAAGTATTGCATTGTGGGGCTTTGTTCGACTGCGCTCCCGTTATCTTCTTGTCTTGAGTTGTACGTCGTTGTTTTGCTTGATCATTTATGGGGCGTGGCCAGTGTGGCATGGATTGCCCGACCACTTCATGGACCTTGGCATGCTTTCCGCAGATCTGCCAGGTGGATTTTTTCGCGTTGGATACGGCATGATTTTGGGCACGATTCTGTACCGTCTATATGTAACGATCGAACGTCAGCAGACCATCAGGCAGATGGCTCGCCGTTTTTCGCCGGCATCGCCGCTTTGTATCTAGCCGTTCTTGCCATGTTCAGCTTCAAGTCACCTACTTATGGCGGAGTGTACGAACTGCTTGTTTGCCTGCTGGCAGGACCAGCCATCATCTTGATCGGCGCAGCCATGCAGCCTGTGGCTCCCTTCCGGCATGTGGAGGAATGGCTGGGGTGGCTCTCCTATCCGGTTTATTGCTTCCATGTTCCGATCGAGGTTGCCTGCTTCAATGTTGGGCTGCTTTCACGCAATCCGTGGACTGCTGTTCCTTGCGGGATCATCGCAATTGCGGCTGCTTCGCTGCTTTGCAAATACTGGGATGAACCCATCCGAGCACGACTGAGTCAAGCCATGCTTCGGGTGCAACAGCGACCTGTCGGAGCGGTCGTGTCGCATTAATTAGGCCGTGCAACGGTAACCAGATCGTTCGCTGGCTTCAAAAGGAAGTCAGCGTTCATTTAATTCGGAAGCGGCATATGGAGTTTGGGCCCTCCATTCTCGTTGCGAAGTTCCCACGTTGCATTTTTGAAGTTACGCATAGGCTCCGGGAAATAAAGATAGCTGGCGACTGGACGTGTCGTGCTGCCATCCGGTAGCGACTTTTCCCAGAGGTCTTGAGCGATCGTGCTGCTCCTTTGTGTTGGGTTTGTAGCTGCCAAACTTCCCGAGGCATGGCAGACATGGAAAGGCAGGCGAGAGCTTTCAGGTTGAGAGGAATAATCTCTTGCATACCGTCCAGACGGTATGTTACCGTGTGTTTTTCCGGGGCAAGTATGCTGGGCCAGTATGCGAAACCCGGAGAACACGAGACATGCCATTCTGGACGCGGCCAAACGGATCTTGATCGACAACGGAGTGGGTCATTTAACGATCGACAGCGTTGCAAAACAGGCGGCCGTCAGCAAAGGAGCGGTGCTTCATCATCACCCGAACAAGGAGGCGCTGATGATCGCTTTGGTGAAGCGGGAGTTCGACAACTTTGATGCCTATCTCGGGCAAGTCCAGGAACAGGATCCAGTCCGGCGCGGTGCATTTACTCGCGCTTACTTGAGCGCATGTGTGGCGGAGATCGGGTCAGCAGGACAAGGCGGGTCTTTTGAAGCTCTTCCAAGTATTGAAGAGTTCCGAAACCTGCCTGCTGTTCACAAGCTTTTGCAGTCATATGTGAACCACTGGCAACGGCAAGTGGAGGACGACGGTTTAGATCCGATGACTGCTTCTTTGATTCGGTACGCAGCTGACGGAATCTGGTTGGCGGCGCGTGCTGGTTTGCGCAGGCCAGCTAGTTATGAGGCTATCGTTCAGAAATTGTTCGAGATGACGGGAACGTCGAGAAAACCTGCGAGGGCGGATGTCAGGACGGTTAAGAAATCAACGCCAGTTATCGCAAAGGCAAAACGGCCGAAAGACACGACCTGAGCTATCGCGGTGGTTCGGTTGGCATGAGTTAGTAAGTAGGGGAGTGAGGCTGAGTGTTCCGCTGCTCATTGCACTCGCTTGTATTCAGGCACAGCAGCCGGTAGTTCCGGCCAAATTGAACGAAGCCATTCAGCTACGGCAACACGGTAGATCTGCGGCCGCGATTGCGATATTACGGGATGCGCTGCAAGGCAGTTCAGCTTCCCTGCAAGGCAAAGAGGCTGGGGTAGGTTGGAACATTCTTGGTGCTTCCTACCAGGACTTGCAGCAGTATGGGAAAGCGCAAGATTGCTATGAGAAAGCTTTGGGTTTGTTGAGCCGATTCCAGCGTAACAGGGCAGAGTATGCGTCGGCCCTCGATAACTTGGGCTCGGTCGATCTTCGCCTTGGATTTTTAAAGGAATCAATGGCACTTAGAAGAAAGGCTCAGCGCTTATACCGGGAACTTAGCAACTACGAAGGCGTGACCCGAACTTACATCAACTTGAGTCTGGTGGCTTTGTCGGAGCGCGATACGCGTGCGGCTCAGAGAGCGATCAGCAATGCCTGGCGGAGTTCCAGAAGCGCTTCGCATTTGAGCCTGGAGGATCGAGTGGCGTTGGAATGCGCCCAGGGAGAAGTGATGAGCGCAAGATCGCGCTTTCGTTCGGCGGTGGCCTTCTTCACGCAAGCGGCTCGGTTATGGAGTGACGAATATGGGGACGACTATTTTCGGCTGAGTGCGATTTACGCGTTGATCGGTAAAGCTCAGGCCCAGTTGGGAGATTTTTCGGGAGCCAAGCAGAATCTGGAGCATGCCTTGGCAATCGAGAAAACCGTATCGCTCGGGACGCCGAACACACAATTCTTTCAGATTCAACTTGTGTATGGGTCGACGCTTCGTTTGAGTGGAGCCGAGACGGAAGGCGCAGAGCTGGAAGCGCGGGCGCGGGTTGCACTATCCGGCACGAGGCAGGATTGTTCCCGGTGTACGGTCAGCCTCCATAGTCTGAGTCATTAGGGCTTGCCGAATCTATAGGTGTAGGAAGCGCTGACGTAAGAGGGCAGACGAACACCGACTATGCGTTCATCGGCCAGTTCGTTGTCGAGGCCCAGAGTTTCCGTGGTCTGGCCGGTATAGCCGCTCCCAAGCAGGAAGTTCAAGCCGATGTCCATGCGTTCATTTTGAAAAGAACGTACCAAGCCGCCACGAAATTCTTTGACGGGCACGCCGCGAAACCCGTCTCCCAGCGGTTTAGCGCCCACATACTCAAACTCGCCGCGCGCGCGAACGCGCCAGGGTAGGCGGTTCCAGGTCCCAAGGATGTCAACGATCGTGCGCGGAGCTTCCGGGGTGGGCAGTCCTTCGTCCAGGTCACGCGCGTCCGCCTTGGAGAACAAGGCTTGCAGCATTCCGCTGCCGAAATAGCGGCGTGCGGAGAGCGTGGCGAACTTGTTCCTTCCTGGCCCTGCATACTCCTGCAATCCGCTATCGGCGTCGATTTTCGCCAGCGTGGCTTCTGTTGTCACATGGCCGAGCGTCAACCGGAAATCAATGCCGACGAGAAGTTCGCTTGCTACGAGTTCATAAGAATGCGCGCGACTCACTGGGCTGTCTGGCAGGTCTCCCAAGCCGATGCGCGGATCGTTCGTGAAGTACGTTTCGCCCCAGGAGAAAGCCAGTTGCGGGAGAAGTGGGTGCTGCCGGCGCTCGAAAGCCAGAGTAGCTTTCGGCGCGTTGAAGCCAACAAGCTGATGCGTCGAGTTGATCGGGTTCAGGCGGTCTTGGTTGTCAATCTGTATTTCTTCCCGACGCCAACCCAGATTCAGCCGGAAGGCGTGGAGAAAAGAAGCATCGAGAGCAGCGTAGGGAGCAGCGTCGCCGATTGTGACATTGTTCGAGGAAATCTGCTGAAACGGGCCGTAATAGAGGCCGTTGCCCGCCACCGCGCCGCTCATGTCTTCGGCTGCGTAGTGGTCTAGATTTAGCCGGCGCGGTGCATCGCGCTGATATTGTGCACCTGCCATGAACGATAACCAGGGGCGCAGTTGTGAGAGATACGTGCCACTGCCAGCTGTCACGGTGCGAAACTCGCTTTGCCGAATCAGGCCATCCCCGAAGTTGGAATTCAGCCCTAGATTGTAGGTACGAAACATACCGCCAAGCTGCAGCTCATTCGTGGAGTTCAACTGCCAGCGATCGTCGAGTGAAACGAGGGCACTGTGCGTTTGGTCGCGTTGGCGGTTATCGACCGTATCGTGCAGACCGCTCACTCCGAGCGGCACCAGGCCGGGTATGTACGACTGGCCGTAATAGGCAAGACCGAACAGCGTGAGCTCATGCGCGCCAAGGTCGAGAACGCGATACCCATTCCATTTGTATTGCTGCCGATGTTCCAATCGGTCGAGCAGCCCATTGCCATAAGCCGCTTCGAGCACAACGAAGGCACGGGCAGAGGGTGCGCCGGGACTCCATCCGGCAGTGACATCTACATCCCGGAAATCGCCGGTGAGCGTCACAAAGGGTTCAACTTTCTGCTTGAGTTGGTAAATGGCGGCGACATTCTGGGAGTGATTGCCTTCGCGCACATTGAACGCGCCGCCGTCTGTTTGCACGCCGTCCAACGCCTGCGTCACCAGAATGTTCGGATCGGCATACCCGTTGCCGTGCGCATTGGCGGAGAGATTGTTATTGAGCAGGAACGTGCCGACTTGCAGGTACTGTGCGATTGGCTCGCCGTGATCGCCCGCCACACCGGGTGCGAAATACTGCGGCGCTTTCAGGCCACCAGAGGCGGTTTCAATTGGCAGGCCAGGAATGGAGATGGGCGCGCCGGGCCGGCCTGGATTGGCATCCAGCGTTTCTTGCTGGACATATACACGCTGGGCAGGATCGGGAAATAAGATGCCGGCATTGGCGACGTTCGCAGTGACGGTAATCGAATCCTGGCGCGCGCTCAATGTGCTGAGCACCAGGGTCACCTGCACCCGGCCGTCTTCAAGAGTAACTGCCTGATCAACGTCGGCAAAGCCGGGCGCATGGGCCGCTAACCGATACGCGCCCGACTGCGTGCTGAAGTGGAAGGCACCACTGGCGTCCGACGCCGTATTTGCAATGACAGCCCCGGTTGCCGCTCGCAAGGAAAGTTGTACCTGGAACATGGCTTGACCAGAAGCGTCCGTAACTTTGCCGCTGAGGCTGGCATCCGCTGCGGCCAGCCAAGCGGGATACAGAAGTATGACAAGCAGCAGAAAAGCTCCATCTCGTGGCATCAAATTTATTTTCGTGCTACGACAGGGCAAAGTTCCGGACATTCGATCAGCAAGCAAATCAGGCAGTTTTTGATTTCTGGATGTCGGGGGAGGTTACGACCAAGCGCCCATGCTGTACACCCTTGCTGCCGATCAGCAAATTTGCAAGGGCTTGTACGCGTTTGGACTGGCCGCGCACCACGATGACTTCCAGGCAGGCGTGATGATCCAGGTGGGCATGCGTCGTGGACACAATGACGTCATGGAAAGCATGCTGCAATTCCAACAGCTTTTGCGGAAGTTGCCGGACGTGATGGTCATAGATCAGAGTGATGGAGCCAACGATAAGAGCATGGGGCGACTGCGTAGCAATTGAAATCAGGCGGTCGCGGATCAGATCGCGGAGCGCTTCGGAGCGGTTCTTGTAGCCTTGACCCTCGATCAGCGTGTCGAAGCGCTGCAGCAGTTCGGATTCGATGGAGACACCAAAACGGCTGAGTTCGCTCATGAGTTCCAAGGCAGCATAACACGAGAAGAAGAAACGTGTTACGACTAATTTAGCTTCGACTGCAACTAAATAAGCTCACTCACCGGAGCCAGCATGTCCAAACTCTGTTCTCCGGTTGAGTTTACAAAGGTGCCGACAGTTTTAAAGCCGTGTTCTTCGTAGAATCGGATTGCTCGGTCATTATCGTGAAGAACGCCACCCCACAAGATGATTCGGGAACGCTCCAGGAGATTGCTGATCTGCTTAATTGTAGGAATGATTTTGCCGGCCAGGCCCTGACCCCGACTTTCTTCACGCAGGCACGGTGCAAAACGGTAATCAGTCGATTGATTCAGGTCGATTCCATAGTTGGCGAAGCGCTGCACGTCCGTATCAGGGACTGCGAAACTGAACTCGAAGAGGCCTAGCAGTCGGCTGCCAGCACCTTCTTCTATGATCAGGCGCAGCTTGTCGTAGCGTCCTATTGCCGCACACATTTCCTGCGCTTCAGCCAGGTTGTAAGCTTCACGTTTCCAAACGCGGCGTGTTTCAGCAGAAAGCGATTCCAGAAACTCGCATAACGATTGAACGTCGGCGGCTTCCAGAGGACGAAGGAGTAACGGAAACCCATTTCTGTCGTTCAATCGACTCTTTAGAAGGTCCGGCTGAAGCGCGATCGTGGACAGTGTGTGCGTATTTCAGTTTAGACATTGAAGCGTTCCACCAGGATGCGAACCCGCTCTTTTTGACGGCTTGGTTTAAAACGCTTTGTTCTGCTGAGTTCGGCGATTCCGTGCAGGCTGGCCCAAAGAAGTTCGGCATGAACTTCAGGCTTTGCTCGTGCCGGTGCGAACAGCTGCAAGAGTTGATGGAAGGCAAAGTGGAGCTCGTTCGGAGTGTCCGGATGGTCGAATGGAACAGCTATGTTGAGCGAGAACATCGCCTCATAGAGTGCTGGGGCCGATTGGGCAAAGCGCAGGTAGGTGTTGGCAGCGGCCTCGATTGGATTTTTGTTCTTTCGTTGCTGCATGGCTTTCGCGAGAGCAGAGCCTAGTTCCGCGAAACCCTCAATTGCGACGGCGGCTACGATTTGGGCGCGGCTTTCAAAGTGAGAGTACAAGACGGGCTGGCTATAGGAGATCTCGTTCGATAATCTCCGAACGGTGACATTGGCCCAGCCTTCGGTTTCGGCGATTTGACGAGCACTTCGGATGATCTGGGCCCGGCGATTTTTCCGTTCGATCAGCTTTCGTTGGCTTAGGCGGTCGCCGGCATTCCCAGAATCTTCCATGAGCCCATTCTAGGAACCGGTAGGAAAACTGGCGACGCTAGGTTTCGGAGCACGTTCTTGTTTTGACCGAAGCCTTCGCGTGAGTCTCAGGTAGACCGCATATGGCACGGTGCAGGACACCGAGCGAATCCTCTGGATTAAGGGTGGACCGGCAAACCGGCTTCCCGCCAGGCTTTGAGTCCGCCAATGATGTCCGTTGCGCGCCAGAGTCCAAGTCCTTGCAGCGCGGCGGCGGCCAGACTTGAGGTATACCCTTCCGAGCAGAAGATAATGACTTGCAGATCGTGGTCTGCTGCGATAGGCAGGCGCGCGGTCGATGTGGGATCGAAGCGCCATTCAAGCACGTTACGCTCGACTATCAGTGCGCCTTCAATGGAGCCTTCCGCGGCTCGCTGACGTTCGGGTCGGATATCGACGAGTACCGCGCCGTTTTGGGCCGATGCTGCGAAGGCTTCCTGGGCTGACAGGCGTTGCAGGTGCGTACGGGCAGTCGCCAGCATGTCGTCGATTCGCGGAGTCGTTCCTCGATCCTGTGAAGATTCGATACGCTCGCGGGGATCAAGCGAATCGGCGTGCCGTTCGTTGAGCGCTCGCGGAACAAGCTGACCTTCTTCAAGTTCAAAGGCGTTCATCTCAGTCAACCGCGGCGAGTAAGCGTGAATGCTGACTGCGGGAGCGTTTGAGGAATTTCGAACATCGTGGGTATAGCCCGGTCCGAAGGTGCGAACGGTTCCCCCAGCCAGGACTTCACTTGACAGTCCATCGGGCCGGTGCTCTTCGAGGGAGCCGGTGGTCACGACGAAAGCGCCGGACGAATCGCCGTGGTCATGGAAGCCAGTGGATTGGCCAGGCATCCAGGCAATGAGCCAGACGTCGTAATCGACGCCGCCATCCAGACGCCCATACCAACGCCGGTCGGCTTGCAAACGAACGCGGTCCAGCCAAATCCCAGAAGCCGCTACGGCTTGTACGATGTCAGATAGCTCTTGCGTGCTCCGAGTCGTTGGCTCTTCAATGAATGTTTCGTTCACTTCTTCAACTAGCGTCATGGCTGGTCACCGGTGCAACATATCGAATTCTGTAGCAATTAGATAGACTTTGTGGTGATTGTAGCAGGCGCTATTCATTCCTGCAATTCAGACTTGTCCGGACCGGTTGGGTTAAGACGGATGCGTTTGATGGTTCCACTGGTGATCTCCAAAACTTGCAAACGCCAATCGGAGATGTGCAAGGTTTCGCCCTGATGGGGTAAGCGGCCTAAACGGTCGATGATGAAGCCGGCGATGGTCTTATAGCGACGACCGGCGGTTGTCACCGGAAGGTGGAGGGATTCGACAAGATCATCAAGCGGCTGGTCGCCTGCGATGACGTAAGAGCCGTCCCCTGCTTGTTCAAGCGCAGAAGCCTGGGCATTGCCAGCGCCTTCGAAGCCTTCATTGCTGCCCACGTTCACCTCGCCTGCGACGGCTTCCAGAATGTCCGCGAGGGTGAGTAGGCCCATGGTGGACCCGTACTCGTCAACGACAATCACCAGTTTGGTTTCGCTGGCCTTAAGCAACTCAAGGACGCTCAGGACAGTGGCCGATTCGGGGACATAAACAGGTTTTTGTAGCAAAGATTTCAGATGGAAAGGTTCTTCGGTGAGCAGGGCGGATAGAACAGTTGTCCGTGCGACAACGCCGGCAATCTCGTCCAAATCGTGTCCCAGCAGCACGGGAAGGCGCGAGGCGGAAGCTTGTTCTGCGCGCTGCCTTAGATCAGCCGGTTCTTCGGCCAGGCTCAGATACTCGATGTTCCTGCGCGCAGTCATGACGGTTCTGACGGAGCGATGGTTCAGGTCAAGAATGCGTTCCATCATGGAGCGTTCGAAGCCGAGAAGCACGCCGGCACTCAGGCCCTGGCTGAGGACGCTGCGAATTTCTTCCGTGCTCACTTGGTTCTCGCTTTGCGGCGCTATGCCGAAGATCCGCAAGACGAAGGAGTTGGATTTTTCAAGCGCTATGAAGAATGGGCGAGCGATCCGGATGATCCATTGCAGAGGCGATGCGATTGCCATGGACATGCGCTCCGGGTTGTTCAGGGCGAGACTCTTTGGTAGCAGGTCCGCGAACACTAGGACGATGTAAGAAACACCGATGAAGACAAGAGCTGTGCCGAGCGGTCCAGCTATGTCGCGGAGAGCGGGTACGGTTCGGAGGAAGGAGCGAGCGCTTTCCTCGAAGGCTGTGACGACCCATGCGCCCATGAGCAGATCCGTAATGAGGTCGCCGGCGCGAATAGCTGCCAGAAACAGGCCGGGGCGCTTTTTGAGTTCCTTCACCGTGTTCGCTCCGCGCTCAAGACCGCGTCCGTTCAGGCGAGCGGTACGGGCAGCTACCAAGGCCATTTCGGCCAGGTTGAAGAAGGCGGTGAGTGCCAAAAGCAGAATGAAGATTGCCAGGCTTGTGGCGAAAGGTGACACGTGGGTCAATTCTCCGAAAGGCGGTTTGGCCCCAGCCGGGTTAGTTTCCTGTCCATAAGGAGAGTTCTACGTCAGCGGCAAAGGGAACGGAAAGGTAGCCGTTCGACGGCGTTCGAATGTGCTGCAGGTAGGAAGGGCTCGAATCGGCATTGTCAGCAATGATCCAAGCGCCTGTTCGCAAGTTGCTCTGCAGCCGATGCAGGATGTCAACGTACAGTGATTTAGCACCATCGAGCAGAACGAGGTCGATCTTCTCAGGAAGATTTGCGGAAAGTGTTTCCAAGGCGTCACCTTCGCGGAAGTCAACGAGATCGATGAGGCCTGCCTGTGTGAGGTTGGCTTCGGCGCGTTTGATTTTCGTGCTTTCGAATTCGGTTGTGATGAGGCGTCGTTGATCGGCATACCCGTTATCGCGCAGGGCTGCTGCCAGGTGGATGGTTGAAAGACCAAAGGAAGTTCCAAACTCGACGACGTTCTGAGCGTGTGAGTTGACGGCCAGCATGTAGAGCAGGCGACCGGTTTCAGGCGAGACCGGGAGCGGGACATCTTTGAGGCGTGCGTAGAAGTCTCGATAGCTCGCCTTGTTCTCCATCATTCGCCGCCGTTCCGCTTCAGACATGTCTGCCCATATGGCTTGTGTGTGAGGCGAGGAGGCGTCTGCTTCGCGGAACAGCTTCAAGAGAAGGGATTGCACGGGTTCATTGGTGAGGGTGGAATTTAGCATTTGCTGTATTCTTTAGGAATACGACGGATTCGTCACATTTTCCAGTCGCGTTTGCGTCAGCACATGCCCAAGCATCCCGTTCCTGCAATATTGGCCCGAAAAGTGCCGAAACAGGCCCGTTCACAGGACCTGATCGAAGCCGTTCTGCAAGCGGCTATTCAGGTTTTAGCCGACGAAGGAGCGCATCGTTTCACCACTGCGCGTGTGGCAGCACGGGCTGGAGTCTCGGTAGGTTCGCTGTACCAATATTTTCCAAATAAAGCCTCGATCCTGTTTCGTTTGCAGAGCGAAGAGTGGCAGCGAACGAGCGGTTTGCTGAGTGCCATCGTCAACGACAATAGCCTTTCCCCACACCTGCGTTTACGGCGATTGATTCAGGCTTTTGTGCAGTCGGAGTGTGAGGAAGCAACGCTGCGACAGGCTTTGACGGACGCTGCGCCTTTTTACCGGAATGCTCCGGAGGCGCGGAGCCGGCAGGATGACGGGGCGCATTCCTTGCGGACGTTTCTGCTGCAATTGTTGCCCGGAGTTCCACGGCGAAAGCGCGCGGTGGCGGCTGAGTTGATCAGCAACAGTCTGCGAGCAACAGCCAAGCAATTTTCAGAGCGTGAGCGAACAGCGGCGGAGACTCGGGAGTATGCAGACGCGATGGCAGATATGTTTTGCAGCTATCTGCAGACGTTCAAGGAGGAGAGAAGATGATGTTCCGCGAGCGGGTATACTGTGCCTAACTTGACGACAATGATCCGAATGATTCCTTGCGTTCTTTTGGTTGGGTTAGTGGGATGTTCAGCGCCGAAGTCGGATATTCCGGCCTTGAATCCGGAACTGGCATATGGGTTGTTGCAGAACGACAACAAGGCCAAGAACTGGTTGGAGACTGTGCGCAAAGAGAATCCAGGCTGTGCGTATCATGTCGAGTTGCCGGACCAGCTTTCGCATCCAGCCGAGGTTGATTTAGACCATATTGTGCAATGTGGGTCTAAGCCTGCCCCGCGGAGTCTGGATGCCAGCGTGGTGTTCACTTACGACAAGGCAGCAGGGCGCTGGGTGATCGGGCGGTTTTCGAGTTAGTCCTTCAAACCGGCGGCTTTGGAAGAGAGCTGCGCAATGCTGGACCAATCCAAGGCGCTTTGACCGTTTGCCATACTTTCGAGAAGTCGGTCTTTGAGCAGGCTGACCAGCGGCATAGGAGCCTGCATTTCCTGTGCGAGGTCGGCCAGCTGGCGGATGTCTTTGAAGCCCAAGTCGAGGGCGAAGGCCGCCGGTTCCCACTGGCCATCCGCCACGATCTTGCCGTAATTCTTGTAAATAGGGCTGCCCCAGAGTTCACCCATCACTTCGAGAAACTTGTAATGATCGATGCCGGACTTGCGGAGGACTGCGAACGCTTCGCCCCAGGTTTCGAGCATAGTTGCGATCATGAAGTTCCCGCCCAATTTTACGGCGTTCGCATGCCAGGGTTCTTCACCGATGTACTTCGTGAGGCGGCCAATGCTGTTCAGCAGCGGTTGCAGTTTTGCAGCTAGTTGACCATCTCCGCCGACGACCACAAGCAGCTGTTTGTCCGCTGCTGCCTGCGGGCGGCCGAAGACTGGAGTGCTGAGAAAGCCTTGATTTTTTTCTTTGTGCGCGGCTGCCAGCTTACGGGCCAGAGGAATGCTGATGGTGCTGCATGACAGGTGAGTTGCTGTCGAGGGTAAAGATTGGAGCAGGCCATCTGTCCCCCAAACCACTTCGGTGACAGCCTCGTCATTCGACAGCATCGTGAGAACGGCGTCAGCGTCCTTGGCTGCTTCGGCCGGTGATGCCGCTACCCTGGCACCTTTGTCCGCGAGCGGTTTGGCTTTGTCTGCAGAGCGGTTATAAACAGTGAGGGCGTTGCCAGCCGCCAGCAGATTGCCGGCGATGCCAACGCCCATTTTGCCGAGTCCGACGAAGCCGATTTTCATATCAGTGCGGCCATTAGACCCGGACAGACTTGCTAGGTTTCTTTACTCGATTTCACGCGGCCGCTTTTTGCGGTTGCGCTTGCGAGCGAGAGCTTCTTTGGTGCGGCGCTTTTCGCCCGGTTTCAGATAGAAAGAGTGCCGCTTGATTTCCTTGACGATATCTTCCTGCTGCACCTTGCGCTTGAAGCGCCGAAGGGCACTTTCGAGAGTTTCACCTTCTTGCAGATGAACTTCTGCCAATACAATTCACCACCTTCCGAACCTGTCCAGTATAGCGTGGGAGCAGATTACAGCTCTGTCCATTGCCGAAGCAGATTGTGATATACACCTGTGAACTGGACGCTCGAAGCATGGCCCGGCAGCTCGCGGTTGAGGTTTTGGATCGCCATATCGAGATCGAAGAGCAGAGTACGGCGGCTGTCTTCGCGGATCATACTTTGAATCCAAAAGAAGGAGCAAGTGCGCACACCTTGCGTCACGGGGCGGACGTGATGAAGGCTGGTGGACGGGTAAAGCACCAGGTGACCGGCGGGTAGTTTGACCTGATGTGCGCCGTAAGTATCTTCGACGATGAGTTCGCCACCTTCATACTCATCGGGATGGCCGAAGAAAAGCGTGGCGGACAGGTCTGTGCGAATCCGATTGCCGGTTCCGCTGACTTGCCGGATGGCGTTGTCCACGTGGGTACCGAACGACTGGCCGCCACTATAGCGGTTGAACAAGGGCGGAAAGACCTTGGAAGGAAGCGCCGCAGAGATGAAAAGCGCACTGCGGCCCAGAGCTTCCAGAATCATTTCGCCGAGTTCGCGGGAGATGGGATGTCCTTCCGGAATCTGCACATTGTTTTTCGTCATGGAGGATTGATGACCTGCGGTGACGCGGCCATCAATCCAATCTGCTTCTTCGAGAAGCTTGCGAGCATGCCTGACTTGATCGGTGGTCAGGACATCAGGAATTGCGAGAAGCACAGGCTGTTCAGTTGACTCCGGAGTTAGAACTTGAAGCGCAGATCTACGAGAGCAGAGCGGCCAGGACCCAAAACGATGTGACCGGGATGGAGTTGATCGTAGAAGTAGCGATTAGCGAGATTGTAGGCGTTCACTTGAATGTCAATGTGCTCATTGATGGGGTGGCCGACCATGGCGTTGAAGACCCAATAGCCTGGTACTTGCTTGATCAGGCCGGTGGTGGCATCAAGAGGTGCCGTGGAGCTGGCGGTACGGCTGGACTCATAGTTGCTACCGACGCCGAAATCCCAGCGATGGTACCGATAGTTGTTCCAGTAAGCGAAGGTGTGGCGCGGCACATTGCCCAGCTGGTAGCCAATGGACAAAGGATAGAAGATAGAACCGACAACACGACTGTCCAGATAGGCGTAGGACGCAATCATGTCCCAACGAGAAGTCACACGGCCACGAACATCCACTTGAGTTCCGCTGACCTTTTGTGTGCCAGCCAGCACCGTGAGAAGCGAGTTGGTGGGTGACGCTTCGCGGGCATTGTCTTTGGTGGTGCGGAACCAGGACGCATTCGCAGTCAGACGGGCTTTGTTGAAGGCCCACTTGGTGCCGAACTCGTAGGTGCGATTGGTTTCGGGCGCAACGTTGACTGTGCTGGCGCTGAGCGAAAGGCTTTCCGCTGATGGATTGAAGGAGGTTCCCGCATCGAAGTACAAACTGCCGATGGGAATGGGATGGTAGACGGCAGCTGCACGCCAGGTGGTCTTGTGATCAACGCGCTCCAGGTTTGAGGCGGGTGCAACCGTTTGCGCGTAGGTGTTGTCGAAGTTGTCGTAGCGGACGCCGCCGGTCAAGGAGACTTTGCGGCCTACGTCCACGGTGTCTACTAAATAGCCAGCCAGCGAAACGGCGGAATCGGTGACGGTGCTGGTGGTTGTGGGAGGCAACAGAAGAACATCGCTCGGATCCGGATCGAGAAGGCTGGTGCGGGGAGCCGAGTTGCGGAAGCGCGTGGGATCGGATGTTTCACGAGATACTTCGAAGCCGGAAACGACCGAATGTCGCAGTCCGAAGGTATTGAACTTACCGATGGCATCGAGCTGATCGTCCAGGAATGATTCCGTGCTCGCCACCGAGATTTCGTTGCGGTTGACCTGCATGGCGGCCAGCGGTTCACCGAAAGTGACGCCGGTGAGTTGGCCTTCCGTGATGATGGCGTTGCGGTAGTAGTTCGCGTAGCGGAACTGATCGCGGAGCGTGACGTGCGGGTTGATGTCGTGCTCGATGCGGGCGGTGCCGATGTCGTCGGCGGTGCGGAGATAGTTGCCGTCTTCTAAGCCGTAGTAGTTGTTGCGATTGACCGGAGCGGGGCCATTGAAGAGCCAGGGGATGCCGTAGTCGGGCGTGTCGTCGGCGTTTTGGTGGAAGTAGCTGAGAGTGACGCGGGTGTCAGTGCCGAGACCGAAGGCAAGCGAAGGCGCGATGCCTCCGCGGCGATTGGTGGCGACGTCACGACCGGCGATGTTGCCGATGTCGCCCATGGCGGTGAGGCGGAAGGATGCGCCTTTACCGAGCGAAGGAACAGGCAGGTTGATGTCCATGACGCCGCGGCGGGTAGTGTCGGTGCCGAACTGGAGATCAGCGGCCAGGAAACGATCGAGGCCGGGTTCTTTCGATTGTTGGTTGACGACGCCGCCCGTGGAGCCGCGGCCGAAGGTGACCGATTCGGGGCCTTGCAGCACTTCGACTTCCTGCGTGTTGAACGGGTCGCGATAGTAGGAGCCGAAGTCGCGCATGCCGTCGATGTAGAGATCGTTGCGAGCGGTGAAGCCGCGGATGGTGAGGTTGTCGCCTTGAGAACCGCCTTCGCCGGCTGCCAGGCTGATACCGGCTACGTTGCGCAGTGCATCCCGGAGTGTAGTGACGCCTTGCTGTTGCAAAGTGCGTTGCGAAACGACGTCGATCGTGAGCGGGACGTCCGTCAATTCCTGTTGAATCTTAGGGAGCGAGGTGCTGATGGCGTTTACCGT
>JASVWD011467735.1:0-21056 GCA_031763745.1 Pionus menstruus
ACGACGAGCCCGAGGATGACGGGCAGCGGACCCAGCTCGCCACCGCTGAAGCGGCGGACCCAGTCCCTGGGCGTGCCGGTCCCGGCCGTTCCCGTCGGCGCGCCGGTCGTCGTGGTGGCCGATGTCGAGGGGCTCATGGCGAGAGTCTCATGGCGAGAGGCTCATGGATGGACGCCCTTCCGGGCGGCGGCCCGGCGCCTGCGCCGCCGCTGGGCGTTGCTGTCCGCGACGCCGGTGATCGCGGCCACCACCTCGTCCTCCGCGTCCCCCTCGTCCGCCACGCCCCAAAAGCCATAGCAGAAAGAACACGCCGAAAATCAGCAATGGCCACGGAAAACCACCCTCGCCCCGGCTTCTTCTTTGCGGCGCTTCTGGTGTGTCAAGCAAGGAACCGGCCGGCGGATTCCATGCCAGATTCTTGCCCTGGGCAATTTGCGCCGCCATCGTCTGCACCGCAGCCTGCAACGCGGCTCCATACTCGCTGGATCGCAGATGTGGGCGCATCGCGCGCAGCGTGTCCCCGGCAAAACCATCCGTGATGTACGGCTCGATTCCACGCCCGGTATCAATATCTGATTTATGGTCCTGAATGGCCAAAAGAAGGACGACGCCCTGATTGCCGTTCTTCGATCCCACACCCCATTTGCGTCCCAAATCCAGCGCGAAGTCTCGTATCGGTGCATCCCCGATCGAGGATACGGTCACCAAAGCAAACTGCACTTTCAACTGTTGTTCAACCGCAGTGCAGACCTCTTCCAGCCGTTGCTTGTCATCAGCATCGACGACGTGCGCTAAATCACTGACGTACCCACTAGGTGCAGGAAGCGATTGAACAGTCGCCGCAGTCTGCGCATCGAGACTAGGAGTGCCCGCTGAAAGGAAGAAAAGAAAAAGGACGAGTAGGAAGTGGTGAAACGACCAATTGGCGAAGCGCCGGAACATCAACTGACGAGCTTAACAAGGCAGGACGCCTCCTTGAACCGCTCAGGCCGCCAAGGCGTCGCAGGCTGGTTCAGGAACTTCGGATTGCGTCGCAGTTGGAGGAACCCGCCAGCAATCTCGCTCGCACCAGTTCCGTGCCGAACTGCCGGCAAATCGCTGGGTTGCTCCGTCGCGTTGGAGTGGCGAACCCACACAGCGCTCCCATAAAGGTTGGAGCGCCAGAACACGCGACCACGCTGGAATACCGTTAAAATCCACGCTCCAGGCGGGCCCGCCTGCCCGTGACCCAAACCGCTCGGAAGCGCTCCATATGCGTACCGGACAAAGCCGCCCGTCTTCAAACAGGTAAAAAGACAGATCGAGACACGCCGAGCGCCCCCGCCCACTCTCATCGGCACCCGACGGTGAGAACCGGTAAAACTGTTTGGAAGGAAGCTTGTCCTTCATCAGGAATGCTGTCAGCTTTGCCTTGGCCTCACTGTCCGACAACACCGCCACTCGTGCTTGGTGCACACACAGCAGCTCCACAAGGTCCGATGTTTCGCTGCGCTCGCTTGCCGCCCCGTGCAAACGCGTAAACTGCCGCAGCGTGTATTGAACCAGGTGGGAACCATGGGATGCTGCCGCCCCGCCGTCCCAAAACATTTGCGGTCTGAAATGTTGCGTCACTGGAAACAAAGTGCCGGAACGCGACAATTGTTCTTAGTGGTTCCCTCCGAAACAAAGGCGTACGGCGTGGACGTGCATGAGCTGCCCGTCCTGGCTGATGACATCCATGGCGACCCCTCAACGCCCCGGACAAACACCGGCGGTCTTTTGCGCGCGCTCGCTTCGCGAAACTACCGCCTCTTCTTCGCCGGCCAAAGCATCTCGCTCATCGGCTCCTGGATGACACGCCTGGCTACCAGCTGGCTAGTCTTTCGGCTCACCCATTCCGCACTCCTGCTTGGTCTGGTCTCATTCGTAGGACAAGCGCCACTGTTCTTCCTGCCGCCATTCGTCGGTGTTTGGCTCGATCGTTGGGACCGCCACCGCACCTTGGTCGTCACCCAGATTCTGGCCATGCTGCAATCTTCGTTGCTTGCCATTTTCGCTTTGACTGGCGTCATCAACATGGCTCAAGTTCTGGTTTTGATGCTGCTGCAAGGCCTGATCAACGCCGTCGACATGCCGGCCCGTCAAGCCTTCGTGGTGGAAATGGTAAACCGGCGTGAAGATCTGCCGAACGCCATCGCCCTGAACTCTTCCATGGTGAACATGGCGCGCTTAGTCGGCCCCACGATCGCCGGCTTTCTCGTCGGCAGTCACGGCGAAGGCTGGGTCTTCCTCATTGACGCCATCTCCTACGCTGGCGTCATTGCCTCCTTGCTGCTGATGCAGTTGCCGCCACGACCGGTCGTGAAGAAGCGCTCGCATACCGCCTGGTTCGAATTGCGCGAAGGCTGGGATTACGTCGTCCACTCCAAACCGATTCGCTCTATGCTCCTCCTTCTGGCTCTGGCCAGCCTCGTCGGCATGCCCTACACGGTTCTTATGCCGGTCTTCGCAGCCCATCTGCTGCATGGCGGCCCGCATACCCTCGGCCTCCTCATGGCTGGAACGGGTGTCGGTGCGTTAACAGGTGCTCTCACGCTCGCCCGGCGCAAGTCGGTGGCTGGGCTTGCTCGCCTGATCCCCCGAGCTGCCGCTCTCTTCGGGCTCTCCCTCTTCGCCTTTGCCTGGTCCCGTTCGCTTTGGCTTTCCCTTGCACTCCTGCTGTTAGTCGGCTTTGGCATGATGTCCCACTTGGCGTCAACCAACACAGTCGTGCAAACAATCGTCGCTGAAGACAAACGTGGCCGCGTCATGGCTTTCTACGCCATGGCCTTCGCCGGCATGACGCCTTTCGGAAGCCTCTTCGCCGGCTGGGCCGCTGCTCACTACGGCGCCCCAGCCACGGTCGCCGCCAGCGGTCTACTCTGCTTGTTGGGCGCCGCCGTCTACGCTCGAATCGCTGATCCTACCCCGTCAGGCGTCCTGTAACGACGAGGAAGGGCGAACATAAATGGGTAAGCACAAGCAAGAAGCGTAAGCACAGGCAAGAAGCGTAAGCTCAGGCATGGAACAGCTCGCGCAAGCGAAGCTCTGCACTGCCCTCCATCAACGAAACCTGGCTATGATGACATAGATGAATGCTCATCGCACCGGAAGCAGCAGAGCCGTGGCGTGGCTTCTGTGTGCGTTGTTCGTCTGTGTAGCATTCCACCCACCGCACTGCGAACTCTGCGAAGGATCGAACATGACCTTGTTTTCTCACCAGGTCTCCGTTCGACATGACGTTAGGACCGTCCCTGATAGCTGCAGCGGCATCTGCTCTTGCTGCACTTTCCAAAGTCTTGCCAAACGTACCGCTGACCTCGTTCCAGCAAGCACCGTAAGCTCCCGAATCCAGCTCTGGACGTCTTCACCGATCCTCACGCGACGATCCTCGGTATTTCGCCCACCTCGCAAAGTCATCTTCTCCTAATAACCCCGCCTTAGGGCTTCAAACAACCGTCCGACTTTGGAGAGATACATGCTTCGAGCTGTGCTCAAGTTTGCTGGAACCTGCCTGTCTATATATCTTCTGTGTCTGCCAGCATTCGGTCAGCGTTCGCAGAAGCCTCACCTCGAATCTGGGGAGGATCAAGAACCAGTTGTCACCTTTGAACTCGGTACTGCTTCGAGTTGGAATCTCGCTGGAGGCGCCACAACCTTTGCACCAAACTTGGCGGCCGAAAGCACGCTGAAAGAGAACTGGTTGGAAATCGAAGTGGGTCTATCGCCCTTCTACACCCGTAAAACTCAAGAATGGGATAGCGATCTGCTGTTTAAGAAACCGTGGACCCTGTCACGCAAAGTTGAATGGATGCTCGGTGTTGGTCCCGAATGGGTTCACCTTAAACAAAATCGAAAGTGGAACGACTCGATCGCTGGAGAGATTGCGGGAGACTTCATGTTTTGGCCGACGGGCCGGCATCGTTTCGGTTGGTACCTTGAACCGGCTTACGACTACAGTTTTGCAAGCGGGCACCAGAAGTCAATCGGAATCACTGGCGGTCTGCTTATCGGCATTCGTTAAGCCAGAAAAGATGCCCTGACGCCAACAAGTCCCGTCTAGCACCGCTGCATGTTGAAGGATCGAATTTGTTTTAACCGGCAACGCTGACTAACGCTGGGGATGGTCACCGAAGCAAAGCATGGCCGACGCACCGGGCTACCCTTTGCTGGTAACCTAATCTGCGAAACGCGAACTCCCCACATCTAGAAACAGAATGCTTCCTTCTTCCTCAGTCTCGGCCGTCAGGTCACAACAATGGGCCGATCGGCTCGGAATTTGGACGTCAGCCCTTTGCGTCCTTCACTGTGTGATAACCCCCGTCCTACTGTCCTTCTCGGCAGTTGCGGCGCATTTTCTGCCCGGGGAGGAGAGGGTACATCGAAGCCTCGCACTGCTGGTTGGCCTCTTCGGTGCAGCCGCTTTGCTAGCAGGCTTTCGAAAACACCGCCGCAAAACCATTATTGTTCTGATGCTTGCCGGCTTATGCTGCATTGCGGGAACAGCCTGGTTTGGATCCAAGCTGCCCTCACATGGATTTGAAGTGATGGCGACATTTGCCGGAAGTTTACTCATGATCACCGCTCATCGCTTGAATCACACCTTTTGTAGATCGTGTACATGCTCACCCATCCGTGAAGGCCGCTGTTGACTCCTGCTTGATAAGGTCGTAATTGATAATCGCTGCCACTTGGCGATATCCCAGGTAATGAGAACGGAAATGGCCCGCGTGGAAGACTGGCTCACGGGTGTTTATGCAGGCGGCGAAAGGAATCTTCAACGTGCCATCCAAACGTTGAAGGACGACCCGACCTCATCAGACCGCAATCCATGGGTCGCGTGCGCCAGCGGCGGCCAGTCGGTCCTTACACAGATTTTGCTCGCGGACGAACACTGGACGAAGCACGCACGTAACCCTCTGGGCATGCCGTCCCTGATCGCCGTCACGCACTCCCGCCTGATTGCGTTTCCGCAGTTTGAACCCGGCTTGCTCGCCTGTGCGGACCTTCTTCTCCGCAGCGGAGCAGATCCGAACGAACGCTGGGTCAATCCCAAATGGCCCGAATCCCCGCTGTCTGCTTGCTACGGTGCAGCTGGCATCACACACCACGCTGGAATGCTGAGGCTACTTTTGAATGGAGGGGCAGATCCTGACGACAACGAATCGCTGTACCACTCGCTCGAAAGCAAAAGTTCTACCTGCACAAACCTGCTTCTGGAGGCAGGCGCACAAGTGCGCGGCACAAACGCCTTGGCCCGCGCGGTCGACTACGGCAAGCTTGATGATTTCCGTTCGCTTCTGGCACATGGCGGCGACGCAGATGAGGGCTGTCTTCTTCATCACGTCATTGAACGTGGACGCTCCACGGAATGGGTGCAGGTTCTCCTCGCTTCCGGTGCAAACGCCCATGCCAAAAATCGCAAGGGCACCAGCCTTTGGCGCTTCGCTCAACTCTACGGCCGCCGTGACGTCACGAACATACTGGAAGGCATTGGGCTCCTTCCTGAAGCACAACTCTCGACCGAGGACGCTTTTGTGGGGGCCTGTGCTGCCGCCGACGAAGGGCATGCTCGCGCCATTCAAGAATCTAATCCCGGCATCATGGATCGGCTTTCTGCCCGCCAACTGAAAGCCCTCCCCAAACAAGCTGCCGTTGGCAACTTGGCCGCCGTTCACCTGATGCTTGCGCTTGGTTGGCCTCGTGAAGCAAAGGCCGCCTGGGATGCCACTGCCTTGCATCTCGCGGTTTATCGTGGCGATGCAATCATGACGAGGCTGCTCCTGCAAAGCGGTTCCAGTTGGTCCACGAAGAACGGCTTCGGAGGCGATATCTATGGCACCTTGTCCCACTCCTCGCAGAACGATCCCGAAGACCCAGCCGCACCCAAAGACTTCCTCCGTTGTGCGCAGGCCCTCATTATCGCGGGAACGCCGCTTCCACCGCTTGAGCAATCCTTCTCGGGGACACTCGAAGCGTACTTCGCCCATCTTCGTTCCGATAAGACTGCAGTCTCGAACCCTTGCAGCTGATCGTCACCAGCTTTCACGGCGGCGCAATGCCAGGATCTGCGCCACGTGATGGCGTCCATGCCAGGCGTAATATCCCAGCGCCTGATGAAGCGGAACCTGGCCCTGCTCGGGATGCTGAAATGAACGTTCGAAGTCTTGTGCTGACATATGGCGAAGGGCTGCGACCCAGCGCTGATGTAGTGCCTCCAGCAAATGCATTGACGGCGCGATAGGCCCCGTCTTTGCGTCCGGCAACTCAGCCCACGCCACTTCTGAATACGCCTTGATACTTGGATTCTCTTCGGTCAGTGCAAGGCGAAACCGCACGTAACTATTGAGATGACTGTCGGCAACGTGATGCACCACCTGCCTGACAGTCCAACCCTCTGGACGATAGCGCGTTTGCAGCTGCTCGTCGCTCAAACCATGCACCGCTTCCTGCAACCGTGCGGGCAGCATCTCGAGGGCAGCAATCCATTCCAGCCTGTCTGGTTCCCCGATGGCAGGGGGAGCTTGGAAACGTCCAATCGGATAGCGAAGATCTTCCATGGGTGTGTTCTGCAGGATCGCAAATTGAACCGTGAACGCCCGTTGGTCGCCACCGGAAAACCTGCCCGATCAAATGGCTATGTGTTAGTGGTTGGACATGAGGCAAACTGCGATCTCCCAGCATGCGTACCAACTGACGCGCTTTGGCCTGGTCAACTGCTACTTGGTTCGTGAGTCCGACGGCTTCACTTTGATTGACACCACAATCGCGGGGGCTGCCAATTCCATCCTGGCCGCCGCACAAGCACTCGGCGCACCCATTCGTCGCATTCTGCTGACCCACGCACACGGCGACCATGTCGGCTCCGTCGATGCACTTGCTCAACAAATCGCTGGCGTCACTCTCGCTGCCAGCAAGCGCTCTCTTCCCTTGCTGAAACGTCCGATCAACAAATCGCTCGCGGGAGGTGAACCGCAGGACCCAATCCGTGGATCACTTCCCGGTATCGTCACGGAGGTCACCCACCTGATCGAGGACAATGCCGTCTTCGGCTCGCTCCGTTGCCTTTCAACGCCCGGCCACATCCCAGGCCATTTCTCGTTCCTCGATGAGCGCGATGGAACCCTCTACGCGGGCGATGAACTCGTCGCGGTAGGCCGCCTCGCAATCTGTGGCTGGACACCCTGGTACTTTCCACTTCCCACCCTCGCCATGCACAACCGGACACAGGTGCTGGAGAGTGCCCGTAAACTCCTCAGCTATCAATGGACCCGTTTCGCCTGCGGCCATGGAATCATCCGCGCAGGCAATGCCGCTGTTTTAAAAGCAGAACTGGACAGAGTGGCAAACACAAAGCCCTGATCCCTGCTGGTTACAGAAACAAACTAGAACCTGACACGCAGTTCACCTGCTCGCCGTTCTTTCCCGGCTGTTCAAAACCTGTTGAGCGTTTTTCTGTATGAAATTCAGAAGCGTTTGCACATGCACCCCCAACTCGCAGCCGAGTTGCGACAGGCTGTACTCCACCTTCGGCGGCTTACTCGCCAGTACTTTGCGTACAACAAAGCCATCCATCTCCAGCCTGCGTAGTGTTTGCGACAGCATCTTCTCGCTCACACCACCGATGTGATATGCAAGTTCACTGAAGCGATAAGGACGCTGCAACAGCAGAACAACCACAAGCGAGCCCCATCTCGACATCACATCGTCCAGAATGATCCGCGTCGGACAACTTGCGGAATATACGTTTGCCTTCAGTACGGTCGCACTCTTTGTAGATTTGGGCCAAGGCACGATTGAAGCTTACCTGAAGGTACGTACTTACGCAAAGTAAGCCATTCCCGGTATCCTTGGCGTAGAACAAAGGAAGGGTGGGCGAAGAAACACGATGATCGCAGTTACAGGAGCCACAGGACAGCTGGGTCGACTCATCATTGAGCAGCTTGGCAAGACAATCGATTGGCACGATATCATTGCCGCCGTTCGCACTCCTGCGAAGGCCGAAGACCTTGCTGCTTTGGGTGTGAAGGTAAGGGAAGCAGATTATGAACGCAAACAAACACTCGAAAGCGCCTTTGCCGGTGCGACAAAGCTTCTCCTGATCTCGAGCAACCAACTGGGCGTCCGCGAAAGACAGCACAAGGCCGTCATCGATGCAGCCAAAAACGCCGGTGTCTCCTTCGTTGCGTACACCAGCATTTTGCACTGCGACACTTCGCCGCTCCTGCTCGCTGCCGAGCATCTCAAAACCGAGCAATACCTTCAAGGGAGTGGCTTAACTTATTCGTTGCTGCGAAATGGTTGGTATTTCGAAAACCAAACCGCAGGAATTCCGATGGCTCTCAAGAGCGGCTCATTTATTGGTGCGTCTAAAGATGGACGCTTCGCCGCTGCAACCCGCTCTGACTTTGCTGCCGGAGCTGCCGCCGTTCTGACCGGAACGGGCTATGAAAACAGCATTCTGGAACTCGCTGGCGATGAAGGCTACACCCGCGCCGAACTGGCAGCTGAAGCGAGCAGGCAAACTGGCAAGTCACTCGGTTACAACAACCTGTCCAAAGCCGAGTTTGCTTCAACGATCAGGTCCTTCTTGCCTCCCGAGCTGGCCGACCTCATCGCCGATTCGGAAGCCTGTGCTGCGGAAGGTGCTCTCGATGACAACTCCCAAACCCTGAGGAGGTTGCTGGGAAAGCCAACCACGACGCTTGCAGAAGCCGTTGCTTCCGCGCTTCGCGCTCCCGTTAATGCCCACGAATAATCGCGGTCAAGCCGCTCCCCGAATATCGGCCTGTCCTCATCCCTCACTCGCCCGCGGCCTCATCGTAAGCTGAAGGAACAAAGCGATTCGGCTTGGAAGTGTATATTCCGTGCAACTCAAAACATCGTTACGGCTTGTTGTCCTTACCTTCGCCTGCGTTCTTGTCACCGAACGAGCGGGTCATGCGGATGAACTCTTTGGAGTTTACCCTCAAGGTTCAATCGATTACAGCGGGCGCTCGGGCCCTGAACCGTCTTTCGGCTATGGCTCCGATCCATTTGTCGCGACGACTTCTTACACCTCACCTAAGTTGAATGGTTCGGGAACACTCACAAGCGGTTCGAACTTCTACAGTGGAAGCGCCGCCGCAAGTCTGAGTTTTAATCGAGGAGTCTGGAGCGCGAGCGAAAGCGTTTCCGCCGCAAGCAACGACTTGAACGGATCCGAAGACTCGACCGCTAATGGCGATGCCTTTCTCGGTGCGACATGGCGAGATACCCTCACCGTCACGGGCTTGCCGAACGGAACTCCCGTGTCACTGCGCCTGACACTCGGCCTGAAAAGCACCACAGGGCGCTCGGCTGTTCTGATCGATACAGGCAGCGACTTCACCGTCAATGCCGAACTCCAATCAGGAAACGACTCTGCTGCCGCGTTAGTTTCTTTGGAGAACCTGGATGGAAAAGGTAACGGCCAAACCTTGACTCAGTCGGCCACCTATCAAACGACCGCAGGCTCACCAATCAGTCTTCTGAACACCGTACAAGTGCAGGCAGATGCCGACACCTGGTTTTCGTATCAGCCCGTAATGGATGTAGGCTTGGTGGGCTCCAAAGTACCGTCCGCAAGCGCCTTCGTCGACGCCCCGAACGCCACGCAACTCTTGGTCGAAGCATTGACGCCAGGCGCCACCGTCACCTCAGCAAGCGGAGTGGGATACGACAGCCCTGAATCCGTTCCCGAACCTGCGCCGCTTCGGATTCTTATGTTACTTGCAGTCTTTTTGCTACTGGTCTGGTCGGCAGGGTTCATCTCTGGGCTGCTGCCCCAAGTTTCCGTTATTTCCGCCAAATAGAGCGACCCCTGGAGCATGATCGTGATGCCACTTCTGTGGAGCCTCTTGTGCCTTAGGGCAGCACTAGCCCCGTCACCAGCGATAAAACTTTTTCCACTCTGTTCGAATATTTGACTTTGATCTGTGTATCTCGTTTCCAACGAGAAGCTCTGTTACGGTTGGCTTTGTCCCGCTAGTTAGCAAGCAGAACTTATAACTGTTCTTGATCATCACCGAGATAAGTTTCACTTTCTACCGAGCTTTACAGGCTATGTCAAGACCGCAAAGCAGTAAGAATTTCTTCCCCTTGTGCTCGGTCCGAATAGTTGACCCTGAGGAGACCGAACTCTCGCCATAATGCAGTAACTCTTGCCTTTTCGTAATACTTCTTCGCTGCTTTGCTGATCACAGCAGCATTGCGAATGTACATATAAAGGCAGTTGATCTTGACTGGAGAAAACATTCAGAGACTGACCGGAAAGTCACTCAAAGCGATCATGATGGCGAATGATAAACAGAAAAGGCCAGCCAAGAAATCAAGCACAACTCCCGCCCCACTTCACATTTAAGACTCGATGATTGCCCGAACCCATGAATTAACTTGTTTCAGTGTCTCGCTATGCTCGTACGCTAGCTGGGGGTAGGTCATGGCTGGTCTGAGTCACTCTGCATACGTAACAGTGTCTGGAGCATTATGGAACGAGCAGGTCAGCTCAAAGACTAATACTTATATTCGTAGATACACCGACGACCCACTTAGGTCATAACGGTGGTAAACATCATCGCGTTCTAGGCTATAATCCGGCCAATGTTCTACGCTTCCGCCCGCTTGCAAGTTCATGCAGGCGAGATGACAGAGCCCCAGGCAACCAGCCTGGGAAATCACACGATAAAAGCTGATCGCAACTCGCAACCGGGACTTGGATCCAAGAGCGTCCGCGTCGCCCTGCTCACTTTGTGCTTCACGTTCATAGCCTTTCTTCCCGGAACTGCTGCACCCTCCCCGGCCGCTCAAACATCGCTCGAGCCGTTGATGTCCCTCACCGTCGATGAAACCCAAGCGGCCCGTCGCATCGCCTTCGTACGTGAAGAAATCCGAGTGCAAGCCGGAAAGCTCGCCCTCGCGTACCCGCGTTGGATTCCCGGCGAGCACGGTCCCACTGGACCCATACAGCAACTCGCGACTGTGCGGGTCCATGCCGGGGCGGGAACGCTGGCTTGGACGCGCGATCCTGACGACATCGACACCATCTACGTCGATGTCCCGAAGAACATCAATGCCATAACTGTCGAATTCGACAGCTTACTCGAAAACACCATCTCGGATCATCAGTTGCTGCTCGCTTGGAACACCGTTGTGCTTTATCCCCGTGGAGTTGACAAACGCAAACTGCTCATCAAACCCTCCGTCCTGCTTCCTCCGCATTGGAAGCAGGGCAGTTCGCTAAACGTTGTCAAACAAATGGATTCACAGTTTGAATTTGCGCCCGTTTCGCTTGAACGCCTGATCGATTCTCCGGTACTGGCCGGTGACTTCTTCCGAGCGTTTCCTTTGTCGTCCGCTTGGCCCGCAACCCTGGAAGTGACCGGCGATAGCCAGGAAGCCATCGACAACGCCGACCAGGCGCACGCGGTCGCTATATTCAGCAAACTCCTCGACCAGGATCGCGCCATGTTCGGCTTTCGGCATTTTGGGACCATGCATATCCTTGTCTCGCAGAGTGACGCTCGCGAATTCGATGGCTTGGAGCATGAAGATTCGCCGTTCAACGCCATGGCTGACGCTGCTCTTTCGAAGAAAGAAGAGTTGGAAGGCAACGGGCAAAGCCTGCTTGCACACGAGCAATCGCACTCTTGGGATGGAAAATATCGGCGTCCCGCGGAACTTTACTCAAAGCCTGACTACCAGGGACCTGAACGTGCCACGCTTCTTTGGGTTTACGAAGGACTGAATCAATACATCGGTATGCTTCTTGCCACACGCTCTGGCTTCAATGATCCCGATTATGCACGCGACTTGTTCGGTTTCTTCGCCGCATACTATGCGGTTCAGGCCGGCCGTCACTCGACGCCTTTGGCAGATACGGCCACGCAAAACTGGGTACTCCGTAATGCCGAACAAAGCTGGACGAACATACGCCGCAGTCAGGATTACTACCTTGAAGGTGCTTTGATCTGGTTACAGGTGGATACCATCATCCGGCAGAAAACCCAGGATCACCTGTCCCTGGATGATTTCTTACGCAGCTTCTTTGGTCAGCGTGACACAGATCCGATCGTCGTGCCTTACACTCGTGAAAACGTCGAGACAGCCTTGTCGGCCATCTGTCCCTTTGATTGGCATGGCTTCTTCGAAAGCCGCATCTACCACGTCAATAACAACCCGTCCACGGAAGGCCTGGAGGCGGCCGGTTGGCACTTGGTGTACAACGACAAGCCGAACCGCAAGTTCCTTTCCGAAATCAAGCAGGGTCCATTCTTCTCAGGTCCCCACTCAATCGGGATGCTTGTGAGGAAGGATGGCACCATCTTGGACGTGCTGCCCGATACACCTGCTTATGCGGCCGGGTTGGGACCGCAGATGGTCATTCTCGCAGTCGATGGGCACACCTACTCCGCCGATGCGCTCACAGCCTCTGTCACACACCCCAGCGAAGGAAAGATCTCATTGATCGTTCGCAACTTCGACTCCATAGGTACTCGTGAGATCCGCTATGCAGGTGGTCTGCGTAACCCGCACTTAGAAAGAATTGCAGATACTCACGATTATCTGAGCGAAATCCTGCAACCGCGGACTTACTCCACTCACTAAGTCTGAAGTGCGAAGCAAATGTCTTTGGCGTCACGCAAATGCAAAAGAAGAAGGGAAATTGATGAAGAAACATCGTCGCGAGATGCTCGCAGTTATGGCTGTTACGGCAGGGTCGGGAATCCTTCCGGGTAAGGGAGAAGGAAGTGGGCCATCCAATGGTGCCTCGCAGAGGCAAACCGTCACGGGAATTGGCGGCTTCTTCTTTCGCGCTCACGATCCCAAAACCTTGGCGCTGTGGTATCAGAACCACCTCGGCGTCTCGGTCACGCCGCAAAGCTATACCGACCCGGTATGGCATCAAACCGCCGGCGTCACGATCGTCTCGCCTTTTCCGGAAGACTCAGACTTCTTCGGGGACGCCACAAAACATTGGGTGCTCAATTTCCGGGTGAACGATCTGGCTGCTATGGCCAAGCAACTGAACGAAGCCGGCGTCGCAATCAAAATAGATCCCAAAACTTACCCCAACGGGCGTTTCGCACGTATTCACGATCCCGAAGGCAACCCCATTGAACTATGGCAACCAGCCCAATCTGCCCACTGAAACAGCCCCGAGCCTTAGTCCCGATCCCAAAAGGCAGGCGGCTCGATTCCGAGTGCCCGCAGATACACATAGCCCTGTCCTCGATGATGAATCTCATTATCGATGGCGTACTCGATGAGCGTAATCCCAGTCATCTCCCATTGCCCAAACGCTTTCACCGTCTTGTGAAAGCTCTCAATCGGGATCGCTCCAAACTCCTGTTGAAGCTGCCGCATGTGTTCGTCCCACAAAAGAAGCAGCTCGTCCTTGCTTTTCGGTTCAGCTTCCTGGAAGCGCTCCCAAGTTCCGGTCGTCAACCCTCTGACCACCGGAAGTGCCATCCCGATAAATTCGCAAGCCAATTGCCCAAAGGTTCGCATGCCGCCAATCGAAAAATGAAACAGCTTGTCCTTAGGAAAAGCTTCGATCATCTTCCGTGTCAGTCGTTTGTGCCCCAGCCATCGTTGCAGAAGGTCCTCCGCTGTCATCACCGTTTCATTCGTTTCTTCGATCGCCATACCAGCTTCACCCCGCCATCGAAAATACCACCAACAACACGATCCCAAACTTTTTGACATTGATGCGGTCGCTCAGGACCTGCGCGAGACCGTAAGCATTCTGCATCCGTAGCCAAGTCTTGGCGCTGCTGCCGAAAGCCTTGATTAAGCGAACGGCCATCTCCGGCGTGACCCTCGAATTTGATCTAATTCGAGTGGGATTTCAGACTATGAAGAGACTCTGGTGGCTGCTCGCTTTCTGTGGAATGGGTGACGTTGTTCTTGCGATCTTGAATCTCTTAGCCATGGATGTCGATGGCTCATTCGGGCTGCGTAGATTTGCCTCGCCTAATCAAGTTTGGAACCTGAGTGTTGTGGCGTTGCTTGTGGGAGCAGGCGCAGTGATCGCTGGGCTTCGTAACAAAACCTGGCTTCTGTCGCTGCATGGTCTTGCCATGGCAGCGTTCGGCCTGGTTGGCCTGTCCCCTTTGATCGAAGGCCCTCTCAGTTTCCGCTCCATCTCGTGGCTATTTGTCCTGATGACTCTCAGTATCGGCGTGTTCGCCTTACAATCGACGAGAACACCCCGAAGCCCGGCTGACGCAAGATGGCTTCTGTTTCTTCCGGGCGTATTGTCGCTTTGCTTGGCGCTGGCTTACCTGGCGATATCCTCAGGATTGTTCAAGCTCACCCGCCCGCAGTCACTTTGGATCTGGCTAAGCTTTACCCATTGCGTGTTTGCGGCGCTCCTGTTCTGCCTTGCAAGGCGCAGCCAAGAACACGGTCGTTCAACGATCGGCCAGGGTCATTTCATTCCAAAGATCCAGCCTTCAGGACACGCAGTTTGATGGAAACCTTCCTGATGCTCCGCAGCCCGCTTGATCGCGCGAACACGCGCTGGTCACCATCAAGCTTAGGCAAATAACTTCCCATCTTTGAATTACTTAGTCGTTTCCAAACCGGGTTGTCTGCACGCCTGTCCTTCATCCTGGCACCGAACTGAGACAGGAGAAGAAACGAATGGTAGAGAAGCTACTGCAGGACCTTCCGGAGTCCGACTACAAGGAACGCAGCATCATCGTGCCCGATCCCAGCAACGAGCGCGCTCAAATCAACTTCAACAACTCCCTAAAAAGCACCGGCCCGAAAACTGCCCAAGGAAAGCGCATCGCCTCCTTGAACGCTGTCAAAACCGCGCTGACCGGTCGCACCGTGCTGCTCGCCCACGACGATGTGGATCTGTACCGGCAGCACGTGGCCGGCTGGTTTGCCGAGCTGAAGCCCGAAGGCCTGCAGGAAACCACGCTCGTGCAATCCATCGCGGATTCGCACTGGCGCACCGACCGCATCGTCAACATCGAAGCGGCTCTCTTTGCCCGCGGTCGGGTCGTCCATTGCTACGACAACGATTCACTCTATGGCGAAGAAGTCGGCAGCCCATCCGATATCGCCCTGCTGGTCGACGTTCAGGTCAACACTCTCTACGAACGCCAGCTCCGCAACCTGCACATCCAGGAAAACCGGCTTCGTCGCCACCGCGAGCGCGATCTGGCCGAGCTCAAAGCCCTGCAAGCTGAACGCCGCCAAGCCGCACGCGAAGCAAAACCATCCCGGGAGCAGCCAAAACAAGCCACACCCACTATCTCGCCGAACGAAAATGGCTTCGTTTTTTCATCCGCAAACGGGAAGCCGTCGCAAGGCGAAACTCACCAAGCGACCAAAGGACAAAGCATTCGAAAATCGCGGCTCATGCGGAAAGCAGGTGCTGTAAAACGTTAGAAATCAGTTATAGCCACGGGATGAAAAAGCTGAGAACCCCGAAATCTCACCTTGGGAACAGAGAAAGTGCGCCCTAAAACCCACTTATCTGGCATAGGAGGACTCCTACAAAGGGAGAAATCCGTCCATCTCAGGAACCTGTATGGCACTTGCCGCAAAAGCCGAAGGCCAGCTTTCCGGTCCCCAGAAAGCCGCTACCGTTCTCATTCTGCTAGGCGACCAGGCTAGTGCCGATATTCTCAAGATCTTGCCGGAAGACGATGTCACACTCGTCAGCCGCGAGATTGCCAAGCTAAAATCGATCCCACCCGAGCAGATCGAGCGAACTCTCGAGGAGTTCTATCAAATGATGACGGCCGGACAGCATGTCATCAAAGGTGGGTTGGATTTTGCAAAAAACGTTTTGGTCAACGCCTTCGGTGCCGAAGCCGCCGGCCGCCTCTTTGAACGCCTGAAAAAAGCGATCGGGCACGATATGGCGAACTTTGACGCCTTGCAAAAAGCCGATCCGCAGCAGCTGGCCAAACTGCTCCATGCCGAGCATCCGCAAACAGTAGCTCTCGTTCTGGCCCACCTCAATCCATCGCAAGCCGCCGCCCTGCTTGCCAACTTGCCGGCCGCCCAACGGGCTGACCTCACGTTACGGGTCGCAAACTTGGATCAGATTTCCCCTGAAATCATCAGCAAAATCGCTATCGTTATCGGCCAAAAACTGACCGCTTTAGGTGATTTCAGCCGCGAATCTTATGGCGGCGTTCGTGCCGTGGCCGAGATGTTCAACCGCATGGATTCGGAAACCAGCAAGGAGGTCCTTCAATCCCTGGAGGATCAAGACCCCTCTCTGGTCGAGTCGCTTCGCTCTTTGATGTTTGTCTTTGACGACCTTTTGACTCTCGATCAGAACGCCATCAAAGAAATCCTGGCCCGAGTCGATCGCAAAGTTCCCATGATGGCCCTCAAAGGAACTAGTGAGGCCTTGAAGCAGCACTTCTTCGGATGCATGTCGGAGCGTGGCGCCAGCATGATGCGCGAAGACATGGAAGCTCTCGGCAAGGTCAAAATCAAGGAAGTGGAAGCCGCTCAGCAAGAAGTGATCGGCGTTCTACGCAAGCTGGAAGCCGAAGGCGTTGTCAACCTGCATGGTTCCACCGGCGGTGGCGATCAATACGTCGACTAACGAAGGAACCGGACTTACACAATCGAAAGAACCGCTGGATGCGATGTTCTGGAGCTGCTGGCGTCCGGCGCCTGTGCAAACCAGATCCTGACTTCGAACGTTTCTTCTCCGCATTGAAAAGGCATCACGAGCCAGTCGTTCTTGCCCAGTGATCGCGACCGGAAATTTCGGCCATACACAACGGTAGGAACGCCCAGCGTCAATGGCCCTACTTGCTCCTCGGCTTCTGTTTTGAAATTGCCGATCACCATGTTCGCCAGCTCACCAATGCTGTCCAGAACCTCTTCGCTCATGCTGGAAGACTCAGTCATCATGAAGGCGTCCGATAATTTGCAGGCGAGCTTTGGACTGCACGAAACTACCCCGTTGCCCACCCACGTGCCGGCAATGCCGACAAACGCCATCACCCCGTCGTCTGCCGACGGAGAAGCGCTATCAATGGTCGGATTCGTCAATGAAACTTCCATCCCCAGCATCGTCCCGAAAACGTCGGTCGTGGCCTTATTGATCGTGTCGATAATCTGCTGCCTGTCCATAGCGCCATCTCGCTACCCCGACAATTAGATAATGCCGGTCAGCTTCTCCTTGATCTGCTCCGCCGTGAACGGCTTTCTGACGTAACCTGCTGCCCCTAACTCGACTGCTTCCAAAACTTTGGCCTGGCTACCTTCCGTCGTGATCATGACCACGGGCAATGCCTTCCATTCCGGAACGGCCTTCATGTTCTTCAATAACTCCAAACCGTCCATGTTTGGCATGTTGATGTCAGACAGCACCAGTTGCACGGTCGAAGTCTTCAAACAGCTCAATGCTTCCACGCCGTCGCCGGCCTCGAACACTTCCCCTTCAGGCAAGCCTGCCTGCTGCAATACCCTTCGCAGAATTTTACGGATCGCCGCTGAATCATCAACGATCAGAACGTTCATAGTTTCACTCCCTGCTTCAACTGACATTTCGACCAATCCCAAAAACCTTCCGGCTATTTGTGATACGGATAAATGCTTGCTCCGTTATCCCTGGAACAAGGACAAGATATGAATCGAAGACAATTCGGGTTGGCAGGTGCGGGAACGCTCATCGCTTGGAGCGAATGCACAACGACTGCGCGAGCCGATGGGCCGGCATGGACCGCGCCGGTGACGGATACTCACCTGCATCTCCGTAAAGCGCCGGAAGACGACTACACTCACCTAGCCGGAAGCGGTTGCTCAAAGGCTGTGATCCTGGCCCGTGCCGAAGCTGCCGATCAGGTGAGAACGTTGCAAGCAGCCCACCCCGGCCAGTTCGAGTGGGCTGCCAGTGTCGACCCAAGACGACCGGATGCCGTTGATGTCCTAACTGCCGCACATCGCGATGGTGCGAAAGGCATCGGGGAAATCAAGGCAAACGTGCAGATTGATGGACCCGAAATGCAACGGCTCTATGCCTTGGCGGCCGACCTGAGCATTCCGATCCTGATTCACTTTCAAGAGGTGCCCCATTACGCAACCGAAACAGAATACTGCCACGGCGTGAAACGGCTCGACTCCATGCTCAAGAAGTTTCCGCAAACCAGGTTCATCGGTCACGGTGACGCCTTTTGGGCTAATGTAAGCGCGGACTACAACGACGATGTTGCCTATCCGAGTGGGCCTATCAAGCCGGGTGGGGTCAGCGATCGCTGGCTTTCCGATTACGCCAACCTGTTCGGCGATCTCTCGGCCAACTCCGCCAACAACGCTCTGTCACGAAGTCCCGATTGGACCGGCCCGTTTCTGGAGCGTCATCAGGACAAGCTTCACTTTGGGAGCGATTGCGGCTGCTCCGATGGACACGGTCATGGGATCGGCCAACCCGGTAATCCGGCCGCAGCCCGCCTTGCCGGGCAATGCGTTGCCCGTTCCACCCTGACATTGCTTTCCCATTCCTGCAGCTCCGCCGTCTTCCGCAAATTGGTGAACACGAACCCGGCCCGCCTTTATGGCTTGAACACCTGAAGCTCCGCAGTGCCATCCTGAAGGGTGAAACCTTATGCCCAAGCATGACTGCCGATTCTGCGGCGGCACCGGTTGGACTGTGGCAGAGCAGGATGAAATCACGTCCGCCGTGCGCTGCGAGTGTGTTGGCGAATCGCAGTCGCTGGAGTTGCAATCGCAGTCACAGATTCCGGCGAACTACGCTCGCGCCTCCTTCGACACCTTCTATCTTCCGCAGGACAACCCAACCGCCATGCGTGGCTTGTCAGACGTCATGCTCGCCGTGATGAGCTACACGCGCTTGTACCCGAAAACCGACAAGCCTGGTTTATTGTTGGTCGGACCTCCCGGCACCGGCAAAACCCACCTGGCCGTTGCCGCCCTGCGATTGCTTATCTCGCGAGGCCACGAAGGCATCTTTTTTGATTACCAGAACCTGCTGGAGAAGATTCGCGCCGGCTACAGCGAAGCCTTGGGAACCAGCAGTCGTGAAGCGTATCGAAACGCACTTGAGGCTGACTTGCTACTGCTCGACGATCTCGGCGCTCATCGTGTGACGGACTGGGTCGAGGACACCGTCACCGCGATCGTGACTTATCGTTACAACCATCGCAAAGCTTTGATCGCAACCACGAACCTGGTCGATCCCGACATCAGCGGTTCCTTGCTCGAAAAAGGCGCACTCTCAAGTAGCCAGAACTTCCGAACAACGCTCGAGCAGCGAGTGGGCGAGCGTGCTCGCTCCCGCCTCTTCGAGATGTGCCGCGTCATTCGGATGCCGAACGTAGATGATTATCGCGTCAAGCGGATGCGCAATGGCTAAAGCGTTCGAGTCAGGCTGTCGCAGCAGCCGAGCCGAACGATGCAACGGCTTGCCCTTCATCATCAAAGGCCTGAAACACCGTATGCAGTTTGGTGATGGACAACAGATCCCGCATCTTGCCTTGCAGGTGCAGCAGCTTCACGGAACCGCCTTGGTTCGTCGCGGTCGTATAAGCGCCTACCAGTTCCCCTAGCCCAGCGCTATCGACATAGCTGACATCCGCCAGGTTCAGCAGGATGTTTTTGTGTCCTTGCCCAAGCAAAGACTTGAGTTGATCTCGCAGAATGCCTGTGTTCTCACCAAGCGTGATCTTCCCGTTCAAGTCCAGAATGGATACGTTACCGACAGTGCGGTTGTTGATGCTCAGTGCCATAAGAGATATTCGGAGGGATTCGCAATAGAAAGACTTTCATGCTCTGTTCACACTGTCAAGCGTTTCTGGTACAAAAGCTAATTGGAAAGCAACTCGCTCACCCCGTATACAGGGGAAGTCCAAGAAGCGATGTTGTCGCGATCTGCGAAGTCCTGAAACATTCGTTGGACGCGTAAGGTCCGATACATAGTGCTGACAGAAAATCAGGCCGATGAGGCAAACCGCATCTATATTGATGCCTGGGGTACCTTCATCCGGGACAGCCAGGGTGGCAACGTCACGGAACAAAGCGGCCTTTTCATCGCATCAGGTCGAAGCTCCTGGCCGGGCCTAAACCTGGGCTTTCTTCAATCCCCCTTGCAGTCCCTTGAAGACCTTGAGCGCCGTGTTCGGGCTGGAGTTGAATACTACAAGCGTCAAGGACTGCGTTGGCTACTGGTTCTTTATCCGGAATGGGCGGAAGCGCTGGACCGGAACGACATGACGCATGTGCTCGTCGATCACAATCTGTTCTTTGTCCAGGAAGTCATCGGTATGTGGACCGACACGATCGCTCCTTCTACTCGCAGCACTTCAGCCCTTCAATACAAGGCACTTCACAGCCGTGAAATACAACAGGACTTTGCAACCGTGAACGCCCAAGCAAATCGGATCCCTGAAGACTGGACGGAAGAAGCTGTGCTTCAAAACGCTATCTGGAACAAGGATGAGGCTGAAGCGTATGTCGGCTATCTCAAAGATGAGCCGGTGACGACTGCCATGATCCTGCGCAGTGCAGGAAGCGACTTTGTCGGCTGGGTGGCAACCCGGCCTCAGTTTCAACGGGCTGGACATGGCGAAGCGACGTTGCGCCACGCCATTTCTCAAATGCAGTCTCGCCTCGGACGCGTTCCGTTGCTTCTGCACGCCACTGCGGATGGCATCTCCCTTTATGAACGCCTGGGCTTTCGAGAATGTGCGCGCTTTCAGCTTTACTTAGGCGGCAACAGCTGAGCAGCTAGAGAAGCAGAAGCTTCTGCAGCTTTGAACCGGGAAGCACCATTGTCTCGTTGCGCTCCGGACCCACTGACACGGACCCGATTTCAACCTCTGTTTGTTGCTCCAGAAATTCGAGGTAGCGGCGCGCACCTACAGGCAGTTGGTCGAGTTTGGTAGCGCCTCTCGTTGTTTGCCGCCAACCAGGAAGATACTCGAAAATAGGTTTGATCGACTCGATCCGGCGTGTGCTCGCGGGCATTTGCTTGATCAACTCACCTTCTACCTCGTAGGCGACGCAAACCGGCACCT
>JASVWD011476005.1:0-20763 GCA_031763745.1 Pionus menstruus
GGTACGCTCCCTGCGACACAATGCAATGCGAACCGAGGAAGAACGCTGCAGGATTGTAAATCTCTGCCTCGTCTCCCGCTGTCACGCGATCCTCGCAGCTTAAATTCCAGGGTGCCCAAACCCGTGACTTCGGATAGAAATGACAACGGCTTCCCAACCGCGCCCCAAACGACCGTAACAGAAACGCGCGCCAAGCGTGCAGAGGCCTCGGCGACGGCCGATACAAGCACGTCCAGCAAACATTCCACAAAGCTCGCCGTAGACGATTCCGACGTGAGAATGCAGGCAAAAGCGTAGGATCGGCTGCCTTGCAGATCAATGTCTCATCTTCAGCAACCGTGGTGACCAAGCAGGTATACCTACCAGAGAAGTTCCGCGTGCGACCTGATCGTCTCTACCCTCGCATTACAAGCCGCGATACAAACCCGTAGCAAAACCCACTTCACTCGTATGGAAGTGCGCCGCGTCTTGATTTATCGCCTGGGTAGCCTCGGCGACACAACTGTCGCCTTCCCCTGCTTTCATCTGATTGCCCGATCATTCCCACAGGCTGAGCGCTGCCTGCTGACCAATTTTCCAGTGCACGCCAAAGCTCCGGCAGCTGCTGCGGTGCTCGGATCCTCTGGCTTAGTTCATTCCTATATGCGCTACTCAGTCGGGACGCGCTCGCCATTTGAGTTAGCCCGGCTTTGGTCGCGCATCCGTGCTTACCGTCCGGATGTTCTCGTATACCTGATGCCGGTTCGTTCCGAGTGCGCCGTCAAGCGGGACGTGATGTTCTTCCGCTCGGCAGGCATTAGGCACTTTCTTGGACTTCCAACCAGCGAAACCGGTACGCACCGCTACCATGTCGCCACCGATCGCTATGAGTATGAAGCGGAGCGCCTGGCCCGCACGTTGCAAACCCTCGGTGATGCACGTCCTCACGATCTTCAAAGCTGGAATTTGGGCCTGTCTCCCGCTGAGAATGCTTCCGCAGTCAAAACCCTTGCTCCCTTAGCCGGGCTTCCGTTAATCGCTTGTGGGATTGGAACCAAGATGCAGGCCAAGGACTGGGGTCTGGAACGCTGGTGTGCGTTACTGGAACGGATGTCTTCGGCCTATCGAAACCACGGACTGGTTTTTGTTGGAGCTGCAGAAGATTCGTGTGAGAGTAGCATCGCAGCCCAAGCCTGGTCAGGGCCTAGTCTAAACCTTTGCGGTTGTTTACAGCCACGAGAAGCAGCAGCCGTTATCAGCAAAGCCAAGGTGTTTCTTGGTCCTGATAGCGGTCCCATGCACTTCGCCGCGGCAACCGGCGTGCCTGCCGTCATTGCCTTTTCTGCGCGCGGCAAACCTGGCATTTGGTTCCCGGCCGGCTCCCATCACCAGGTGCTTTACCGCAAAACCGAATGCTTCGGCTGCAACCTGGAAACCTGCACGGAACATGGGCGCAAATGTCTTCAGCAGATCACGATCGACGACATGTTCGATGCCGTCCAGACTGTTCTAGGTGCTCCGAAGACTATTGCTGAACTTGAGCCGGCTTCGCTCTGCATAATTTAAGTGTGTCCACCTCGCAGCCACTTCCAAACGCATGATCGAGAACCTTGACAAAATTATCGACCTTGTCGAAGTAGATTGGCCGGGCAAGCGTGTGCTGGTCCTGGGCGACGTCATGCTCGACAAGTACATCTGGGGCGATGTGGAGCGGATTTCACCCGAAGCTCCGGTTCCGGTCGTACGTGCCCACCGCAACAGCGAACAGCCTGGTGGCGCTGCCAACGTCGGCATGAATATCGCCGGATTGGGCGCCCAGGTCCACGTCCTTGGCTTTGCCGGCGAAGACGACGACTGCTCTCACTTGGAGCGCATTCTTCGCGAAGCAGGAGTGACAACCACGCTGGTTCGGGTGCCCGGTTTTCCTACGATTTCTAAGCTCCGGATTCTGGGCGGAAGCCAACAGATGCTGCGTCTGGACGTGGAGCGCAAAGGTCTGCCACCTGCTCCGTCCTACAACGAGATCGAAGCGGCCACCAAGCAGCTGATCGCACAAGCCGATGTCGTGATCCTCTCCGATTACGCCAAAGGCGTTCTCACTGAACCCATCTGTCAAAGCGTCATCACAGAATGCCGCCGTGCTGGTGTCCCGGTGCTGGTTGATCCCAAGACTTCGGACTTCAATCGCTACCGTAACGCTACGACCATCTGCCCGAACCTGCATGAGTTGGCTGCCGCCACCCCCGAGCAACCTAGTAGCGACCTCGAAATGCTGCTCAAAGCAGGCGAGCCTCTCGCATCCAAGCTCGGGCTCGATTACCTGATCGTCACGTTGAGTGAAAAGGGGATTGCAGTCCTTCGCCAAGGCGAGCGCTTTCATGCTCCTGCAGTGGCGCGCCAAGTCTTTGACGTTTCAGGCGCGGGCGACACCGTTATCTCCGTTATTGCTCTTTGTCTTGCCTGCAAGCTACCGGTTGAGAGTGCTGTGCAACTTGCCAATCTTGCAGCCGGCATTGTCGTCAGCAAGGTCGGTACAGTTCCCATTCAGAAATACGAATTAATCGCTGCGCTGTCTCCAGATTTGGGGCGGCGCGCCGAAGAGAAGGTTCTGCCGCTCCATCGCCTAGCCGGTCGAGTTGCCGCGTGGCGTGCTTCAGGCGAACGGATTGTCTTCACGAACGGTTGCTTCGATCTTCTGCATGTCGGACATATCACCGTTCTGGAACGCGCTCGTCAGGAAGGCGACCGGCTCATCGTGGGTCTCAATAGCGACGCCTCCATCAAGCGGCTTAAAGGACCGTCTCGCCCCATTGTCGGTGAACGTGAGCGTGCTCAGGTATTGGCGGCGCTTGCCGCTGTCGATGCGGTCGTTCTATTTGCAGACGATACGCCACTCACAATCATCAGCACGCTTCGGCCCGACGTCATTGTCAAGGGCGGAGACTATTCTGAGGCTACTGTTGTCGGCGCTGACCTCGTCCGTTCCTGGGGCGGACGCGTCAGCATCGTTCCTACGGTCGCGGGTTTCAGCACGACGAAGATGATTGAAAAATCCTCGCTTCTCGCTTGATCGACAGCTACTTCTCAGCATGATCTCCGTCCTCATACCCGCAAAGAACGAAGAAGCCGACCTTCCAGATTGCCTCCAATCTGTGGCTTGGTGCGATGACGTGCACCTCTACGATGGAGGCAGCACGGATCGCACCAATGCGATCGCGCGCAGCTTGGGTGCTCAGGTGACGGCGGCTCCCTCAGTGGATGCCAACGATCGGCTTTTCAACGGCAACGAGGCAGACCACAAAACCTGGGCATTGCGAAACATTCCCTTCCGGCATCCCTGGGTTCTACACTTGGATGCCGATGAGCGCGCTACACCGGAGCTGGTACAAAGCGCTCGGAGAGCGGTCGAAAAAGCCGGTAACCACGTCGCCTTCCGCATGCAACGGCGCGACTTTTTTCGGGCCCGCTGGCTCCGTCATGTGCAAACCACGCCCTATTACGTCCGTTTGTTCCGTCCCGAAAAGATGCGCTACGAACGGTTGATCAATCCGGTATCTGTTCCGGATGGTCCGGTCGGCCAGCTGGACGGCTATTTGGATCACTACCCGTTCAGCAAAGGATTGCGCCATTGGCTTGACCGGCACAACAGCTACTCCACACTTGAAGCAGCCCAGATCGTCGCCAATCGCAAACACGCCGAAGCTTCTTTTCGCCTACACAAAGCGTTTTTAGAATCGGACATAGCCAAGCGCCGAGTACATCAAAAAGAATTGTTTTATCGCTTGCCAGCCCGGCCGCTTGTGAAGTTTGGACTTTTGTATTTCGCCAAGCGCGGTTTCCTCGATGGTCAAGCTGGCTTGACGTACGCCCTTCTGCAGTCGATCTACGAATACATGATCTGTTTGAAAACTGCCGAGCTTTCCCAGTTCTGACGTTCGAAGAACCTGTTCGGAGCCCCGATTCTGCCATTAAGCATCGGGAGGCTTGCTCATCAGATTCTGGCTGCATACAACAATAAAGAAGACCAAGTTGGTCCTCTTTCTATGACCGCTCGCTCGATCTTATTCTGGCTTCACCTCGCGGTGGGAAGCATTGCCGGCACCATTATCCTCGTCATGTGTCTGACAGGCATCAGCCTGGCGTTCGAACGTCAGATCAACGCCGTCGCGGACCGTAGCGGACGCCAGCCAATCGTTGTCGGTTCAACCCGTCTCTCCATAGACCAGCTTCTCCAAACTTCAGAAGCGGGCTGGAGCAAGCTGAGCGCAATCACAATTGCTGCTGATGGCAACGAGCCAGTGACGGTTGCCTTCGGCCGCGAGCGCACTATCTTTCTCGACCCATACACAGGCCAAGTTGTTGGAGAAGGCAATCACGCAACCCGCGCCTTCTTTGCCGCTATGGAGCGCTGGCACCGGGCGCTCGGTGCTGAACTGCGTAGTCATGGTCCTGGCCGTCCAATTGCAGATGCCGCGAACCTGCTGTTCCTCTTCTTGGTGTTGAGTGGCGTTGTTCTATGGTGGCCACGCAAATGGAAACGAAACCACTGGCGAGCAGTCATTCTGTTCCGTCCCAAACTGCAAGGTCGTGCTGCTCACTGGAATCGACATAACGTGGTTGGCATCTGGAGCGCCATTCCGCTGTTTGTCATCGTGCTGAGCGGGGTCATCATGTCTTACACTTGGGCCAACAATCTGCTGTACACGTTGACCGGCAACGTGTCGCCTGTCCTCTCTTCGGCACTGCCTCAAGAACGTGTTCCAGGCCGGCATCGTTCGGGCGCAGGTCAGCTTGCTGAAGCGCAGCGCAGCGGCATAGCGTGGCAACGCCTGTTTGATGTAGCCGAGAAGCAGGTCGCCGGCTGGAAAACGGTCACACTTCGCTGGACGCCGAACAACACACAAGCTGCGGTCTTCCAAATCGATTCGGGCGATGGCGGGGAGCCGCAAAAGCGTGGCCAACTCACCTTGAACGCCGCAACGGGAGGGGTGCAATCTTGGGAGCCGTTCAGCAGCAATAATGCCGGTCGCCGCCTGCGCATCTGGGCTCGATTTCTACATACCGGAGAGGCTTTTGGAATCGCAAGCCAAGTGGTCGCAACACTCGCCACAGCAGGAGGAGCCTATCTGGTCTGGACGGGACTGGCTATGGCTTGGATTCGGTTTCGGCGCGCAGTGGAAAAGAAAACGAGATCGCTTTCCGTCCTTGATGAAAGAACACTGGTCGGAACAAGCGAATCAATCGACGATTAGCCGGCATTCTATCCAAACAATTTATTGCGTGAATCGTTTTCTTGGAAACGGATCGTTCCATTATGCGGCATCACAGATACGGGACTATTTTCAAACGGCTTGGAGCAACCTGGTTCGTCGCTATCGCTCTGGGTGCATTCGTCCTGAGTGCACAATCTTCAGCACGCTTCGATTTCAACGGTAAACTCCTCGTGGTCGCCTGTGACGGTGACATGCTGCCTTCCGCTTACCTGGACGGGAATCTGGGTAAGATTGCTCGGCCCGATGTCCTTGCAGTCGTTCGCTTGAATGGCGCAAGGACGCCATCTGCTTTTTCGGTTTCTCAAGTGGAAGTGACCAACTCAGTCACGGGACCTCCGGCTGCGGTCGCAACCTCCCCGGACGGCAATTTCGCCGTAATTGCCGAAACACAAGGGCACAGACCAGCGAATCAGCCGGATGCCAAAATGACGGACCTAGCACCTGGAAAGCACCTCACTGTCGTGGACCTGCGCGATCCAGAGCGTCCCAAGGTGACCCAACAGATTGAATCCTATGAGCGAGCAGTCTCCGTGGCCTTCGACCCATCCGGCTCCTTTCTGTTGGTCGCCTATTCTCCAAAACGGCCGCTCCGCCAACCTGCCCTTCAAATCTTTCACTTCAAGGATGGCGTTTTGTCCACTCCACAAGAACCTTCCATTCCTGGCTTCGCGGAAGGCGATCAGCTCAACGATGCCGAATGGGTGCCGGGAAGGAATGCGCTGGCGCTTCTGTACGCCACGCCCTCACACGCTCGTCTCTCACTGCTGCAATACACTCGGGAAACTCCCGCTGCTGCCTTGACCCTGCAACCCTGGGGAGATTCGGTTGAGTTGGATCGCTCTCCATTCCTTGTGAAGTTCACGCCTGATGGTCGCTTTGCCCTAGTCAACTCGATGTACGGAGTCGATGTGCGTGGCACGCTCACCAGCATTCGTTTGGCAGATTACCTGGCCAGCAATGACAGCGCGTCGAGACTCCAGCACACAATCGTGTCGCACACGGAAGCCGGTGAGCTGCCCGAAGGTTTTGCGGTCAGCCCGGATGGCCGGTGGGTGGCAACGGCAAATCTCGAAAGCAGTGCCTATCCTCTCACCGACAGCCGGCAACGCTTTTTCGCCTCACTGTCGCTGCTTCGCTTTCATGCTGACACCGGGCGTCTCGAGCGAGTAGGAGAGTTTCCCTTCGACGGCATGCTGCCTGAGCCGATCGTGATCGACAACTCCAGTCACTTCCTGGCCGCTACCGGCTTTAGTCATTACGATGACGGCAGCGGCGGTGGCCAACTTCACTTTTGGCGCATTGTCGAAAACAACGACGAACCAGGGCGCGTGGCACTGATCAAGCTTGATGACTCGCTTCCTTTACCACGCGGTCCGCAATCCATGGCCATTGTTCGCTGAAAGGAACAGCTACTCCATCCGCAGCGTTTGGGTCGGATCGATCGCGGCCGCCCGCCAGGCAGGTCCGACGGCTGCTAGCGAGCCCACGCAAACCAGCATGCCAAGAGCAAGAACAAGGAACGGAACCGCACCTTCGGTTACCAGAAACGGTAGGCTGTGCAGCCAACGTTGCGCAAGCAAACTGATGATCGCGCCTGCGATGCACCCGCTGCCAAGCAGCTTTGCCGCCCGTCGAAAAACAGCGGACAAGACAGAGGCCGGAGGAGCGCCCAATGCCATCCGTATGCCAAACTCCCGCCTGCGCATCTCGACGGAATAGGCCAATATCCCATACAGGCCGATTGCGGTCAGTAACAACGTGATACCCGCGAAGAAGGACAGCAAAACGGACGGAAAGCGGACGAGTCGTAAACTGTCCTGCGAGAGCTCATCCATCGTGTGGACATCGTAAACAGGTGCTTGTGGGTCTAAGCTTGCCACAACGCTACGAACAGAAGCTTCCAGTTCTCGCGGAGGTCCTTCGGTCTTCAAGATGACGGCGCCAAAGAACCAAGTCATCTGTGCATAGGGGAAGTAATAGATTGCCTCATAGTCTGGCGCGAGGGCATTCTGTCTTGCGTCCCCGACTACGCCGACGATCTCGCGCAGCTTCGTCCCCTCGGGTCCATTTGTGGCGCCCGGCTCAATGCGTTTTCCGATCACGTTCTCGCCAGGGAAAAACTTGTCGGCAAAGGCTTGGTTCACCATTACGACCGGAGGATGTCGTTCATCGTCATGCTCCGTGAAGGTTCTGCCCTTCAGCAACGGAATTCCCAATGCGGAAAAGTAAGACGGTGAAACCAGCGAAATAGCGCTATGCGACCGATCGTTCGGCGGCCGGCGTCGTTCTTCGATGTCGAACGACACAGACATCTGGTCACCAGCAAGCGGCAAGACGGCTCCCGTGGCCGCCTGCTTCACTCCAGGCAGTTGCTGCATGCTGGTCAGCAATCGGCGCCAAAATGCCAGCTGTTGGTCCCTTGTTGAGTAAGTGCTGTCCGTCAAGCCAATGTTAAAGGTCAGTACATGTGCCGACTGAAAACCAGCAGCACGCCCTTGGAGGTGCAGGAAGCTAGCCATTAGAATTTCAGCCCCGGTCAGCAGAAGAAGACTAAAGGCAACCTGAGTGACTACGAGAGTATTCCGCAAGCGCATGCCTTGCGCCGTGACGTTCCGCGATCCATCTCGCAGAACCTGCTCCAGCTTCAAGCGGAAGGTCTGTGAAGCCGGGAGCAGGCTGAATAAGAGGCTTGTCAACAGCAACAAGCCGATGCCAAAGGCAAGAACGGGCCAGCTCAGTTGCGAGTCGCCCAATCTTGGAACCACGTCGCCCATTTTTCTGGCAATGGCAGCTAGCGAGATCGCCGCGCCTACCAGACCGATGCCGCAGCCGACGCTGCCAAGGAACAATGTCTCGGTTAACCATTGCCGCAAGATGATCCACCGCGACGCGCCCAAGGCGGCGCGCATAGCAAACTCCCTACGCCTTTCCGAACCGCGTACCAGCAGCAGGTTGGTAACATTGGCACACGCAACCAGCAACAGCAATCCGACTGCGCCACATAGAATTAGCAGCGGCGTTCTCGTCGAACCAACGATGCTGTCGAGCTCCGGATGGACATAAGTGGCCTGCCGGTTGCCATCGTGGTCAGGATACTGCCGGGCAAGACGAACGGCTATAACATCCATGGCAGCTTTTGCCTGGGCCACCGTGACACCCGGCTTCAATCGCCCGATTGCATCTAACACGTTAGCGCCGCGTTGTTCTGCCAACGCGTCATTCGATCCACCGGTAGCCGAGTCGTCAGCCAATGTCACCCATAACTGCACGGAAGGATTCTGAGGCGGAAACTGGAATCCTGGAGGAGCGACACCAGCAATCCGGTACGACAATCCGCCAAAGGAAGTTGTGTGTCCAACCACCCGAGCGTCACTGCCGAAGTGCCGCTGCCACAGTGAATAACTCAAAACAGCTGTGTGAGTCCCCGGCCGTTCGTCCGACGCTCGAAAGCCGTTTCCATAAAGAAGCTTCGTTCCAAGCTCAGCGAACAGATCGTAAGAAATAATTTCACCTTGCAACTGCAAAGCGGGCCTGCTGCTGGTCAACGTAAATTGCGCATCGCGGAAGCTTACCAGGTGTGAGAAGACGGTGTTTTGCTTGCGATAGTCAAAGAAGTCTGGATACGAAAGGCTGTTTGGAGCCGAGACACCCGGTTGTCCTTTGATCCCCCGATTCGTCTGGAAAGAAACCAGCTGTTCCGGATTACGATACGGCAAAGCGCGCAGTAAGACCGCATGCGCCACACCGAAGATAGTGACGGAAGCGCCGATCCCGACCGCCAAGGTCAACACGACGGAAATGGAAAAGGACGGGGACCGCCTTAGTTGCCGCCACGCGATAGCCAAGTCACGCCGCATATGCTCCAGCATGGGCCATGTGCGTTGCTCATACAAACCTTCTTGCACCTGGCTTCTCGAGCCAAACTGCTGCGCCGCCGCAAGGCGCGCCTCCCGAACGTTCATGCCTTGAGCAACAAATCGCTCTTGCAGTAATTCTGTATGCAGCCGAAGCTCTTCTGCTGTATCCTTCTCATCCTGCATCGAAGGTCGCAGACTTGACTTCAAGCGAGAAAGGAAGCTGTGCATGCGATCCCACATCAGCGTTCTTCCTGTGGTGCCAGGCGCAACATACGGGTAATCACGTCTGCAATGCGCTCCCAGCTTTCAGTTTCCCGGAGCAGTTGTTTACGGCCGGATGGACTGATGTTGTAGAACTTTGCCCTGCGGTTGTTCTCCGAAGCGCCCCACTCGGACCGAATCCAGCCCTTCTGCTGCAATCGCATCAGCGCGGTATACACAGTTCCTTCGTTCAACTTCAGCAATTTATCGCTCAACTGCTCAATGCGCCGGGCGATCCCAAACCCGTGCAGCGGCCCCATTGCCTGTAAGGTCTTCAACACCATCAAGTCGAGCGTTCCCTGCAAAACTTCCGACCGCTCCGTGGGAGAAGAAAATCGCTTCCTTTGGACCATGCAAAGGAAGATACCACGCCTCCTTTGCAATGTAAACAGGAAGGTAAGTCTCGTGGTGGTGGCGTTTGTTCAGGACTTATTGACGAAACACATCCTGCAGGCTGCCTCTACGCCCGTCGGCGGTCATCCATGAAGAGTTACCTGCTCCCGGTCTGGTGGGCGCAAGCCCTCGGTGCCACATCCTACCCGATCCACTTGTTCTTCGCCAGCGTACCGGCATAAGCCGGTCACCTTGGGTAAGTCCTTGTCGATCACGCTGCTCGCTACTATCGATCCAAATTGGCACCTGTACGGTATGCAACACACGGAGGGCGACCCAACCCCGCTTACGATTTCGATAATGATGTGCCTGGCGCCGTGCACGAGCAAAGTTGACCTCCGCTCGAGATTTGCTGGCCAATCAACTGGAATGCATTCGGCACTCAGTGCTTCGAAGAAATGGAGCGCTCCTCCACAACGGTTGCCATCGCGGAAGCGTCGGTTGATCCAAGACTCTGCAACCCGGTAATCACGCCTTGGCGGTCCGCTTCAGCACGATTCTGGCTAGCCTTCCACTTGCCTTCAATCGTGTCGATCGCAATCTCCACTCCCACAATGCCTGCCGCCAAAGCTTGGATGTATCCATCCGGCGGATCATCAATCGACCAAGGCTTCTCATTGAGTGCTTCGCTCTGCTCAGTCAAATCACGCAGGTGTCCCAACAACTCAGTCGCTGGTTCCAGAAGCCTGGCTCGGCCACGAACGTGAACGACGAGATAGTTCCAGGTCGGCACGACTTTGCCATGCTCCTCGGTAGAGGGATACCACGTCGGTGTTATGTAGTGGTGGACGCCTCCAAAGATGACAAGCGCTACGTTCGTTGAATCATCTGCGAACTTCCAGTGCCCGTTGCCCTTTGCGAAATGACAGCGTAAAACGCCATTGTCACCCACCCCAGGGTGAAATACCACCGGCAAATGGGTCGCTTCCGGACCGTTTTGGCCGTTCGTGACCACCACGGCGAAGGGATGCTCGCGTATGAACGGATGCAAGACTTCGCTTCGATGTTCCGCAAAGTGGCCAGGGTTGTACATGTACGGTCTTCGCTCTTCCAGCTTGCCACGGTCAGTCACGACATCGCCCATCTGGGTTCGTTTTTGCAGGCTTCCCTGCCGCCAGAAATACAGCGCCAAGTTAGCCTCCATCTCATAGCAACTCAATGCATGGTCACGCGCCGCGAAAAAATCCTAAACCACACACAATCAATGAACTAGCCTCGCTTTTCAAGGCTCGCTCGCACGCTGCCCGCCCATGATGAGGGCGCGGGCAGAGGGATGGTGTTCTTCTCGTGATTACACGACGAAGCGAACGCCGCCGCAAGATGCGCCTGCCAACCGACCTATGATGACGACGATCAAACGACTTTTGGCTGTTGCCTTCCTTCTTGGGTGCCTACCGCTGGCGGCGCAAACCAACATCTCCGATAAGTTCGCGCTTGCCGCGAACGGAACTCCTACCTATAGCTCGCTGAAAATTACTTGGCCGAATTTCACCAGCGGCACCGGACAACTGTTTGCAGCCGGCAGCAAATCTATTAGCGTGGCCTCGGACGGCAGCTTCAGTGTCAGCTTGCCCCCCAGCGACCTTTCAAAACCTTCGTTCGCCTACGTGGTCCAGGAGTATGCGAAGACGGGCATGCTCGCAGCCACTACGCAATGGTTCGTTCCGACAACATCGACAACCTTGACCATCAATCAGGTCCAGGTAGGCTCCAACAGCGGCAGCACTGGAGGAAGCAGCTCAACCGTCAGCATGGGTCAACTGAATTGTGCGAATTGCACACCGGGCGATATTCCGGCCTTCAATGGCTCGGCGTTTGCTCCGGTATCCGTGAAGGCGTTCGACTCTGCGGGCGCTGCCGCCGCAGTCCAAAGCACCTCGTCTCAGAAAGCTGCCAATCTTTCTGATCTACCCAACAAAGCTGCCGCTCTCACTAACCTGGGTGGCGTCACGCTGCAGCAGGCGCAAAGCGCAGCCCCGGTCCAAACCGTCGCGGGGAAATCAGGCAATATTACCTTGTCCAGCTCCGATGTCAGCGGTCTGGCTGCGTCTGCCGTTTCCGACACAACAAACGCTGCCAACATCGTTAGCGGCACTCTGGATGCCACACACCTTCCCACGGTTGCTGCCCGGACGGATCTGCCAGCTACCTTCGCGCAAAGCGTCACAGCTCCTCAAATGACGGGAGTTCTGCAGGCTGGTCAATACGCTTCCAGCATCGGAACCAACGGCATCACCAATGCTGTCTCGGCGCTTCTGAATAAGAACGGTCTCATCCACGTAGAGCCAACCTACGGCACAACCGAGGTTCCACAAGGAGTCGGCGACAACAAGGATGCGCTTGGCCTACCCTGGGGCCCCGGCGTTGAGGTGAAAGACGAACGTGGTGGACAATCGTCGGACTACTGCTCCGATCCCACACAATTCTTCACCAGCTTTAAAGCCTGTCACTACAATCTGGTGACCTTCGCACAAACCAACGCGAACGGCACACATTTTCACGCTAGTTACAATCAAACTCGCTTCCTGAATGGCGGCAACAACCTGCAGGCCTACACGGGACCTTGGCAAGGCTACTCCTGGCCGAGTGGTCGCGCCAAGTCGGCCTTCAGCAGCGACTACCAACGCGACCGCAAGTTCACTTCCGGTCAATACACAACGCACACCAATACCGTGGGCTGCTATGGCATGGGCGATTGCATTGGGATGGGCTTTTACATCACAACCGATGGTGGGCCTTTATCCGACGGTGACGAGGGAACCCATACCTGGGATATCCAAGTTGGCGAGGACAGCAACGTGTATTCGGGAACGGTCAGCGGTGGTGCTGGAAGCGGCAGCACAGCGCTTGTCACCACACCTGTGACTGGAGCCGGATCGCAAGGCGAAGGACGCTACCTTCTGCGCACCAATGCGGGCACAACAACGGGCTTCCTTACCGGCTCGATGAATGCTCTGCAGCAAGACGGTGTCACGGATTGCACCACATCCACAACATATACTGCCGCTTCGTGTCTACCTGGCCAAGTGGTCAGCACAGGTGGCGGCTGGACAGCTAGTGCCTTCCTGGGAACAGCTACGGGCATCGTTGCTCCTTCGGCTGCGCAGCCGCCCTTACCCGGAGTGCAGACCATCACAGTCACCCCAATGAGCGGCTTCGCCTTATCGGCACTAACGGCGGGCTCTTACTTCTGCATCACGGACAGCAACTACACGGAAACAGCTGTCATCACCGGCGTCAATACAACTACGGGCGCACTTACCGCCAATTTCATTCGTCCACATTCCCTTGGTGCTTTGGTCTCAGTCGGTGGCAGTTGTGGAACCTACATCGAGATTGCTTCCTACCGTGTCACCTCCGGCGTCAGTGCAGTAAACGGTAACAAAATCGGAACTGTTCCCGTGCGTCACGTTTTTCCTCTGGTTGGCAGCAGCGACGCCGCGCACTCCTATATCTACAATCGCGACTACGGCGTCCAGAATGGGTTTCCCACGCCAAAATGGGGCGCAAACACTTGCCTAGCCGCTGCCACTGCTACCCGGACGAGCAACGCCGTCACGCTCACTCTTGCTGCTCCGACGCCCTGGATCTGGGATGGCTCGACGCTGACGCTTACCGGCGTGAACGACGCTTCCTTCAACGGCACATACAAGATGTTCCAGGCCCAAAGCCTCGCCGCTGCACCTGCCATCCTGACGTACACACAAAGCGGTCAAGCCGATGGCACCGGAACGGGCGGGCAGGTCTGCTTCACGAACAACGCCTTCGTGGTCTACCAGGGCGCTGAAGTTACCTCGGTTTACAACGGGACTTCCAACCAAGTCGACGGCAGCTTTACACTCGCGCCCAACACGGCCCAATGGGCGTCCGGCGATACCGTCGAAGAAGAACATGGCTTCAACCAGAACGTTCCCTGGCGCAACGGCTACACACCGTCTTGGCTGGTCAGCCATTTCCAACCAAGCGATCGTCCGGTCGGAGAAGGTATCGGTTATGCCGGGGTTGTGGATGGTTGGACTGCCGGATGGATGGTCTCGAACGTCGCACCTGTCACCACGTTGCAAGGACACGGTGGCTTTCTTCCTGCCCCACGCGGTTTCGAACTGACGGGCGTTTTTGGAACCGGTTACGGCTCGCAATATGCGCCCGATGTCGACATCAACTATCCGGCAGAGTTCGTCGGCGACCCCGGGGCACTCCTCTGGGCCGGTTGCCCGCAGCGCGGCTGCTCGGCTCATAACAGCTCATACCCGGTCTTCTCAGGGAAGGGAAATGGCGGCTGGTCCCGTCTCTCTTTTGACCCCAGCAACCAGTGGTTCTCTATGCTCAATCCCTACGGCCGTGGCTGGTGGTCCGGCAACAATATCCCGATTGGCGGCATCCTTAGCACCGCTGCTTTCGCCACGCAAACCGGATCGGGAAACGCGATGATAGCTTCGCCAAATGCCATAGCAACAACGGATGGAACTGCTAATCAGAACTCCAATTTGTTCATGCTATGCGGCAGCTATGGAACCGGGAGCGCCGCCGCCAATCTGTGCACCAACGAATATCTGTCTGTGGGAAGTGGTACCAGCCCTAATCTCACAAGCACAGACAAGCCGCCGACAGCTACGGTCGGAACGACAGTGAAGGACTTCTCCGGCTGGGGCAGCGTCAAGCTCAGCAATTTGATCGTCGTCAATGGCTTTGGTGCCATCCCGATGTCACCGGTCGGAACCGCCACCAACGGCAACAACCTGAACAGCAATGTCTTGACCCAGAACGTTTCCTATTGGTCCAGTAGCAACGCAGCGACCACGGCAAGCTTTAACTGGACGGCACAGCTATCTTCGACAACTTCTGCCACGCCCAACATCATCGAGCGGGGAGCTTGTGCCAATGCCCCGGCCAGCTGTGTTGTCGGTCTCGACACCACAACAAAGGTCCAGCTACCGGCCACAGTCACCGTGGGTGGGGCAGCTTTGAACCTAATCCTGTCGGGAACCACGGCCTCCATCGGAGGAAGCGCTCTCGCAGTGGGCTCCTGCGCCAGCGGTACCGCCACGGTGACAGGCGCAACGGTCGGAATGGCCGTGGAACTGGGAACCTATCCCGGCGATTCATTTCGGGCTCAAGGCTATGTCAGCGCGGCCAATACCGTGACTGTCAAAGTATGTGCCTATGTGGCTGCAACGCCCACCGCTCAGACTTACAGTGTGCGCGTCATTCCCTGAGACGCCATACTGATCTTGTGTCGGCCGAAACTCCTCTTTTCCGAGGGATCCAGGTTGTTCTGCTTGATCGCGACGGTGTGCTCAACCGTAAGTTGCCTGAGGGGCAATATGTCGATAGTTGGGCACGCTTCGCGATGCTAGCTGGCGTACCGGAAGCAATCAAACGCTTGAACGATGCAGGCGTAACGACGATTCTTGTCACCAATCAAAGAGGGATTGCTCTCGGACTTTATTCGGAAGCAGAACTGCAAGCGATCCATGGACAGCTCCAGCAAGCGCTCCAAATGCAAGGCGCTCACCTGGATGGGATCTATTTTTGCCCACACGATAAAGGACAATGTGACTGCCGCAAACCAGGCGTTGGACTATTGCGCCAAGCCTTTGCTGATTTTCCGCAGGCAAACAAGACGAATGCCGTTCTCATTGGCGATTCCTTTTCGGACATCGAGGCCGGCACAGCTTTTGGAATTCAAACCATCTTCATCGACGGAGAACCTGAATACCAGAAAAGCGGCGCAGAAAAGGCTCGTTTGTTAGCAGACGCCGTCGCAAACTCACTTTGCGAAGCGGTAGATCTGCTTTGTCCAGTCACTCTTTAAAACGCTTGAAGGCGACCGATCCGGACAGGAAGCGTCTGCGAAAAATGCACAACCGGTTCACCTTTCGGAGCTGGAAGACCGCAAGCCTGTATTAAGTCTTGCTCCAGATGAACCACGCTAGCACGCTGCAAAGCCCAAGGTTCATGGTCGATGTCGGCATATCGAAGTTGTTTTCCTTTCGCGCTGTATAAGCGATAACGACCGGTCAGGAAGTTGTCGAACATTCTAGATTCAATGGAAGATCCAGGCCGGATAACAACGCTGGTTTGCCCTCTTCCGAAGATTCTGTGCCGATCGCTCCGGTATTGCATTTGATGTCCTTCATCATGGGAACGGACACTCATCCGAGCCCAGCGATAAGGTAAACCGTAAAGCGCACGAGCTGCCAGAACTGCTAGCAGACGATCTGCTTCCAAGGTGAAAAACCAGACTCCCGGCCTGCCATCCGGCCCGACAACATAGGTCCTGACATTTGTCTCGGGAAAAGCGGAGATCCAGGGCAGCGGCGGACCGAGTGGCAAGCGTAGTCGCCTCAACACAAAAGGTGTGAGTCCAATCCACGCTCTTCCCTCAAATAGGTGCGGTTGGAGCTTTGCCGGAAGCATCCCCTCCAGCACATGTGGGTCGTAAGCCCAATGCAGAAAGGTCAATGAGTCCCAACTTTGCAGCATGACTGCTCGCCGGATTGCATAAGGTGCGACTGCGCTGATAGGTGCTTCGATGCTGGGGCTCATAACCATATGATGCGGGACGTTACGGTAGAAGGATGGAGATTGTTTCTTCCAAAGAACTGCTGGCCAACAAGCTTTTCCGTGTTGTAGACGAGGTCGCGAATGATCCCTCCGGCTTCGAGATTCACCGTTCCATCATTCGCCACCCTGGTTCCGCCGTCATGATGGCGGTCGATGAGCACGAACGTATATTGCTGGTTCGCCAGTTTCGCCTTCCTGCTCAACAGGATTTGTGGGAGCTGCCGGCCGGCCGGCTCGATCCGGGTGAACAGCCCCTCGAAGCCGCCAAACGTGAGCTTAGAGAAGAAACCGGATATGGCGCCGCTGACTGGACGACGCTAGCCACCTTCTGGCCCAGCCCCGGCTATGTGGACGAGAAGATGACAATTTTCCTGGCTCGCACATTGACAGAAGGCAAGCAGGAGCCCATGGAGGACGAACGCATCGAGATCCGCTGGTTCGAAAAGAACGAACTTGCTGCCATGATCCGCAATGGCGAAATCCTGGATGGTAAGACGATCATAGGCTTTTATCGCTGGTCCGACGTCAAGTGATCCGTTGCCGATCTACTCGGTCCGCAATGGCCGGTCCATCAGTTCTGCAATGGCTTGCTGGGGATTCCTGTCCTGGTACAGGATGGCGTGGATCTGATTGATGATGGGCAGCTCCACATGCCTTCGTCGCGCCAGTTCAAAAGCCGCTCGAGTGGTCTGGATGCCTTCAGCGACGGTCATCATCCCCTTGAGAATGTCAGAAAGCGACTCGCCTTGACCTAACCGGATTCCCACGCTCCGGTTGCGGGATAGGTCACCGGTTGCTGTCAGGATCAGATCGCCCAACCCGGCTAGTCCGCTTGGTGTTCGGGAATGGCCGCCCATGGCTACAGCCAAGCGCGTCATCTCAGCCAAACCCCGCGTGATCAAGGCAGCTACGGTGTTGCTTCCTAAACCGAGCCCGTGACACACCCCGGCTCCAATGGCAACCACGTTCTTAAGAGCCCCGCTAAGTTCCACGCCAATCACGTCAGTGGAGGTGTAAAGGCGAAGCTCCGGTGTTGAAAAGGCCCATTGCACCCGTTCTGCTGCACCACTGTCTTCAGAGGCCACCACCATGGCTGCCGGTTCGCCCGCTGCGATCTCACGAGCAAAGGTTGGACCCGACAGGACGACTACGGGACTTTGCCAGCCCGCAGGAAGGCAATCGCGCACGACCTCGCTCATTCGCTGCAGCGTTTGCTCTTCCAGTCCCTTCGTGGCGCTCACGATCGGCGCGTGCTGGGGAAGGGAAACTGCCACCGTCGAAAGCACGGCCCGTAGGTATGCGGACGGCACCACGCTCAAAACCAAGGAAGCTGATCGAAGAACCGTGCCGGCGTCGGCCGAAACCTCTAAGCCCTTTGGCAAGGAAAACCCTGCAAGGTAGCGGCTGTTCTCGCGTTCCGTTTGCATCCGGGTGGCATGTTCTGGGCTGTGGCACCAAAGGGCCGTTTGGCGAAAGCGGGTCGATAGAACAATCGCCAGCGCCGTGCCCCAGCTGCCGGCGCCTAGAACGGCTAACTTGCCGGTAGCGGCAGCCTCACTACTCAACGTGTGCTGCCTCCGCGAAATGAGAAGACGTTCTCCGTTCCACTGCGCAGGCGCTCAATGTTGGCTCGATGCCGATACACGATCAGAACGGCCGATGCGATAGACGCCAATAGGAGCGGCTCGGGTGGATGATTGGTAATCCAAAACAGCAGCGGAAACACCAATGCGCCGCCGATCGATCCTAGCGAGATGTGCTTCGAAAAAGCGACCAGAATAACAAAAACAACAGTCGTTTCGAGCAGAGCAAGCGGCGCGACATACAGAAAAGCGCCAATGAAGCAGGCAACGGCCTTACCGCCTTTGAAGCCCAGAAACAAGGGATAGCAGTGACCAAGCATCACGGCAAAAATCGCTAACCCTACTGCGAGTGGGTCATGCTGGGACGCCATCGCTGCCAACCACACTGCGACGAAGCCTTTGAGAATATCCAGCAGCAAGACAAGCACGCCAGCCTTGCTTCCGGCTGTTCGCTGAACGTTGGTAGCGCCAATGTTGCCGCTTCCTAATTGCCGCACGTCCTTGCCTAAGCTGAACCTCACGAACAAATATCCAAATGGCAGGCCGCCGATTAGGTAGGCCATGCAAGAGGTACCAAGAAGAAGGAGAAAAGAAGAATTCATCTATGACGTAGCTGCCGCCGCTTTGGCTCCAATCTCGTATGTTTTGAGAGGACGATACAAGGAGCCGTTCGAGCCCGGGAGGCTCTGGTACAAAATGAAGCTCGACACGGTACAGCATCCGAAGGAGATGGAATCAAGTGCCTGCATCTTCTCGCGCAGTGGCGCAAGGATGGCTGGCCGACGAACCCGAGCCAGAGTCAAGTGGGGCGTATAAGGACGCGCTTCGGCCTCGACCCCTAATGCCAGCAGGGCCTGCTCAGTTGCGTGCGCGAGCCGGGATAGCTGCGTGCAAGGCGTGACGCCGGCCCATAAGACCCTTGGTCGGCCCTCCGGGGGAAACCAACCCAGGTTCTGCACCTCCAAGGTAAAGGGCTGCGTTTGCAAGGTGACTGATTCCAGTGCCGCATGTAAAGAAGAAAGTTGCTCCGCGTGCCATTCACCGATGAACTTCGTCGTGATGTGCAGGTTGTCGACCGGACTCCAATGAATATTGGCGTCCGGTCGTAGTGCTGCCAGTAGCCTGTCGAGCCGAAGCAACATCTCCGGTGGCAGGGAAATCGCGGTGAAAAGGCGCATGGGACGCAGGGCGGCCATCGTGCTATCTATCAAGGGTACTTGAGCGACCGTCCGAAACTTCAGCAGTCCCTCATTGATCCTTGGCCTTTAGCGCAACTGCTGGCGCGAACCCATCCAGCGGCCAATCGGCTCTTTGCACTCGGAACTGTTCCCATGGCACAAGCATTGCTGGGCTGTGTCTTGCTCCACGAAGAAACTGCGGGAATGATCGTCGAAACGGAAGCGTATCTAGGCCTGGACGATCTTGCAGCTCATGCATCCAAGGGCCAAACGCCTCGCACAAAGGCGATCTTCGGCCCGCCCGGTCATGCATATGTTTATTTCATCTACGGCATGCATGAGTGCCTGAATATCACGGCCGAACCGGCAGGAACTCCCGGTTGTGTGTTGATCCGGGCTTTGGAACCACTTGCTGGATTAGAAACGATGCGGATGCGTCGCCAATGGTCCGGTTCACCAGTGGGCTTAGCCAACGGACCTGGCAAGCTGACGGAAGCACTCGGCATCACCCGCGAGCACTATGGACGCTGCTTGAGGAGCGGCACGCTAACGATTCGTGAATGGAATCAGTCACCCGAAGTTCCGGTTGCGATCACTCCTCGCATCGGCATTCGGCACTGTGTTGACTGGCCGCTTCGCTTTTTCTGGCAGGGTAACAATTACGTCAGCAAAGCGAAACCCTGCGCGCTCGAGAAGATTTAACGGCTGTGAGTTGTATGACGATGATGCCTGTGCCGACGATGTCGATGCTGCCGATGCGCGTTCACTGGAGCGTTGCTTCGCGTTTGAAATGAAGTCTGTGGAATGATGGCGGCGCCAAGATCTGGTGGTAACACTGACAAGACAGCAAATAGCAGAAGTGAGGCTTTCATGGAAGTAAGTTGATGTTGGAACAGGATGGCACAAAACCACCCTGTTCCGATTCGCTCTTAGTAACGGTAATGATCGGCCTTGTACGGGCCTTCCGGTGAAACGCCGAGGTAGGAAGCCTGCTTCGCTGATAGGGTCGTCAGCTTGACGCCGATCTTCTCGAGGTGCAGCCTTGCCACTTCTTCGTCCAGCTTCTTCGGAAGCACATACACATCGATCTTGTATGTGTCGCGCTTCTTCCAAAGGTCGATCTGCGCCAGGGTCTGGTTGGCGAAGCTGTTGCTCATAACAAAGCTCGGATGGCCGGTCGCGCAGCCCAAATTCACCAGACGACCTTCCGCCAGCATATAAATCTGGTGCCCGTCCGGGAAAGTGTACATGTCAACCTGCGGCTTGATGTTGGTCCGCTTGATATCTGGCTGACCGTTCAGCGCATCCACCTGGATCTCATTGTCGAAATGTCCGATGTTGCAGACAATTGCCTGATCCTTCATGTAGCGCATGTGCTCGAGCGTGATGATGTCGACGTTACCTGTGCAAGTGACATAGATGTCGCCACGGCCCAACGTGTCTTCAAGAGTCGTGACTTCGAAGCCTTCCATCGCGGCCTGCAACGCATTGATCGGATCGATCTCGGTGACGATAATGCGAGCACCCATGCCGCGAAGCGAGTGAGCGGAACCCTTACCGACATCGCCGTAGCCGCAAATCACAGCCACTTTGCCCGCCACCATGACGTCGGTTGCGCGCTTGATGCCGTCGGCCAGCGACTCGCGGCAGCCGTACAGGTTGTCGAACTTCG
>JASVWD011492500.1:0-20216 GCA_031763745.1 Pionus menstruus
GTGCAAACCTGGAAAGTGCTGGGGTGTTCTCGCTTGCCTTTCGCGATGCCAGTCATGGCGTAGCCGTTGGTGGAGACTTCCTAAAGCCCAACGACGCCGCACAAACGGCTGCCTGGACGAACGACGCTGGCGCGAATTGGCATTCATCCGACATACAACCAAAGGGTTACCGATCCTCGGTCGCCTGGGACAAGAAAGGACGGCAATGGTTCGCAGTGGGAACAAACGGAACGGATGTGTCGCACGACGACGGCCGGCATTGGTCGCATGTGGACGACGCAGGCTGGAATGCTCTCAGCCTGCCTTGGGTTGTCGGCCCGAAAGGGCAGGTGGCCCGTTGGGACACGAAGAAGACAGCGCGTTAAAACGCCATCAACTGAATGGATCGCACGGCCTTATTTTCAAACAGTTGTTTCACAACCGCCTCGCCCACCGGGCTATCTGTTTCCACAATCGAGACCGCAGTCAAGGGTGCGCCTGGCTTGCGATCAGGAACAAGTTCCGCGTCCTGACGCCCTAAAGCAAAGTTCGCGATGTTGATCCCGTTTTGACCGAGGACGGTTCCAAAGAAGCCAATCACTCCGGGCACATCGTCATTCTTCGAATACATCAAATTACCGGCAAGCGTCACCTCGCAGGCGATGCTTTCCACCTGCAGCAATCGAGCCTTGCCCAACACCAGCGCGCCCACCGCGGAGAAAGAACCTGAGTCGGTTTCCACTTCCACACGAATCGACTCGGTTTGTCCTTTGCTTGCCTCGCGCTGCTCCACAATCCGAAAGCCACGATCAGTCGCAATCTGCATGGCATTGACAACGTTGGCTCGGTGTTCCAGAGACCGGCTCAACACGCCCGCAAGCCCGGCATTCCGCAGCAACTGCGTATTCTGCTCCGACAAGCGACCGGAGTAAACAAAGCGGACGGTATGTGGATTTCCCTCCGCGATGTGACTGACAAAGAAGCCGAGCCGCTCCGCCAAATCAACATACGGCCCCAGCAGCTTGTATTGCTCCGCAGTCATAGCAGGCATGTTGACCGCGTTCAACGCTACGCCGTTCTTCAGATACTCGACCATCTGCTCCACAATGCGGATGCCGACGATTTCTTGTGCCTCCTCAGTCGAACCGGCGATATGCGGCGTTGCCAGCACGGGCTCCTCCGCAAACAGCGGCAACTCTCCCGGAGGCTCTTTCTCGAAAACATCCAATGCTGCGCCCCCGACCTTCCCACTTTGAATGGCAGCCTGCAAGGCTTCGATGTCGATCAGTTCGCCACGAGCACAATTGACGATCCGTACGCCATCCTTCATCTGCGTAAATGCTCCGGCATTCAGCATGCGATTGGTTTCAGGTGTGAAGGCAACGTGTAAGGTGAGGTAATCGCTGTAGGCGTAAAGATCGAGCAACGACATTAACTCGACGCCGATGTCGCTGGCACTTTGGGCACTGACATAGGGATCATAGCCCAGAACTCGCATTTCAAAGGGCTTCGCGCGCTTCACAACTTCCCGACCGATGGCACCCAGGCCGATAATGCCGATTGTCTTGCCACGAAGTTCGTTGCCCAGGAACTTCTTCTTTTCCCACTTGCCCGCCTTCGTGGACACGGATGCGGCTGGGATGCTACGAGCCATTGACAACATCAAAGCCAGCGTGTGTTCCGCGACCGAAACGGCGTTACCACCCGGCGTGTTCATGACTAGAACACCGGCTTCCGTAGCCGCCGGCAAGTCCACGTTATCTACGCCTACACCCGCACGTCCAATGATCCGAAGCTTGGGAGCTTGCTTCAAAACATCTGAAGTCACCTTCACTGCGCTGCGCACCAGCAGCGCATCGCAGTCAGGAAGATGACTCGCATAAGACTTCGGGTCGGAAACGACGACCTCCCACCCTGCTTGCGCACGCAGAAGATCAATAGCCGCCGGTGCAAGCGGCTCAGCAATCAGAATCTTCATGTGACTTACGCTACCGTCGCTGGTTCCGGCTTGGGCAAAGCCGCCTCAGCATACACGTTCTGGACCGCAGCCACCCCGGAACCCAGTTTCACCTGCTGTCCCTGCGCCGCAAGGATCAGTTCAAGTTCCGCCACCACGGCAAACAAATCATGAAAGTCAAAATAGCCCAGATGCGCGAACCGGAAGATCTGCCCCTTCATGCTTCCCTGCCCGTTCGTGATGATGGCGTTGAATCGGTTGCGATATTCCTTGATGATCACGCCCGAATCCATGCCCTTCGGCGGTCGAACTGCGGTGACGGACGATCCCGGTGAGGATGAAAACAACTCCAGGCCCAGCGCCGTCATCGCTTCGCGTGTGGCCCGCGCGAGCAATTGTGCGTTCTCGATCAAATGCTCAATCCCAATAGACTGGATGTATTTGAGAGCCTCGGAAAGCGCCAGCAGCAACGCGATGTTGGGAGTCCAGGCAGACTCGCCACCCACGGCATTCTTCTTTTCCTTCTTCAAATCGAAGTAGAAGCGCGGTGCTTTTGACGTTTCTCCGAGTGCCCAAGCTTTTGGGCTGACGGTAATGAACGCCAGTCCCGGGGGAATCATGAACGCTTTCTGCGATCCGCCGATCACCACATCCAGGCCCCAACCGTCGATGTCAAGCGGCATCGTACCGATTCCCGTGATCGCATCAACCACAAAGATGGCGTCGGTCTTCTTGACCAATTCGCCCATTGCTTTCACGTCGTGCTGCGTTCCCGTCGATGTTTCTGATGCTTGAACGAAGACACCCTTGAAGTGGGGGTTCGCTTGCAGTGCGGCCGCTACCTCTTGTGGCTGAACAGCATCGCCGTACGATGCAGTCAGTACGGTGGCTTTCATGCCCCATGCCTTCATAATCTCAACCCAGCGCTCACCAAATTTGCCGGCTGAGCAGACCAGAACTTCATCACCGGGCGAGAAGAAATTAGAAGTCGCCGCTTCCAAGCCACCCGAGCCCGAAGCAACCAACACCAGAACATCGCTAGCGGTTCGCAAGACATCCTTCAGGTCAGTCAGAACCTGCTTATAAAGATTGCGGAAGTCCTCGGTGCGGTGATGTATGTCCGAGCCCATCATCGCCTGAACAGCAGCAGGCAGAAGAGGAGTCGGACCGGGAGTCAGCAAACGTTGTTTCTTGATGTACATGGGGTTCGAGCGAATCGAATGGGCAACATTGCAACAGCAGATTGCCACTCTTTGAATCCACAGGATAACAAACAGAACCGCTTTTGAAGGCCCTGCGCCACGACCTCATTTCTCGGGATTTCGCTGTATTCCGGGAACAAATCAGCTGCCGCTAACGTAGAAAGGTACGGATTGGCATGTTCACCTTCCTTCTCTTCTGTGTGCTGTTTGTGATCTCGTGGCCACTGGCGCTGGCAGCTCTGGTCGTATTCCCAATCGTGTGGTTGTTGCTTCTTCCGTTCCGGATCGTTGGAATTGCTGTGCACGGCGTGCTGGCCTTGGTCGGCGCCGTTTTATTTCTGCCGGTCAGAGTTCTACGTGCTTTCTAGCCGTCCTTCGCAGAAGGCACGGCGGCACTCAACCATCATTCATGGTTGAGCGCCCGCACTGGATCGATGGTGGCAGCACGCTGCGCCGGCAGGTACCCGGCCAGCAAGCTCACAACAGCGATCACTACGACCGAGCCGACCAGTGACAAAGGGTCAAGCGGTTCCACACCGAACAGGAAACTCTCGATGGAGCGCGACGTACCCAAAGCAATCAGCAATCCCGACGCGAGCCCAAGAATCAGAGTGGTGCTTAGATCTCCTAACACCAGGGAGATGATCTGGCGATGCTGCGCTCCAATCGCCATTCGAATACCTATCTCAGCTGTGCGGCTGGCAACCGAGTAAGCCAGAGTTCCGTAGATACCGATGGAGGCAAGCAGCAGTGCCAGCAGTCCAAAGAAACTGGAGAACGTGGTAATCAGCTTCTGCTGCTGCAGTGAGTCCTCGATTTGATCGTCTAGCTTATGCTGCTCCAGAATCGGAAGGCGGCTGTTGATCCGATTCAGCGCGCTGCGAACTTCGCCGGCTACACTGTCGGGGTCAGCCTTTGTTCGAAGAATCAGTTCAAAACCTCCTTCCGGTCTCTGCGTGATCGGGCAGAACAGCATCGGCTTTGCTTCTTCTCGCAGGTCGAAAAATTTGGAATCCGCCACGATTCCCACAATCGTCATTCCCGGAGCTTTGAATGGATCGCCCATTCCGATATGCCTGCCTAGAGGGTTCGTACCACGCAGATATTGGTCGACAAAAGTCTGATTGACAACAACGACCGGTGTTGAAGCCGGAGCGTCGCGGTCGTCAATGACACGCCCGAAACGCAAAGGTATTTTCAGGGTTTCGAAGAACCTGGAACTAACCGGGAGATGCCAAACCCGCAATTCTTTGTCCTTGGGCGGGCGATAGCCTTCAATTGAAAAATTGCTGGATGAACTATAGCCGCTGAGGGGAGAGAAGCGGGCGAGAGTTGCAGACTGTACGCCAGGCAGGTGGGGCAGTTCCTGAGTCAACTGGCTGTACAACTCTGGGTATTGCGCAGGCTGATATCCAGCCAGGTTCGCGTCCGTTCGAGATAACAGAATTTGATCGCGGGAAAACCCAATGTTCTGACGTTCCAAAGCAAGCAGGCTGCGCGACAGAAGGCCAGCCCCAACAAACAGAACGAGCGATGCAGCAATCTGTGCCGCAAGCAGCAGTCGTCCGCTGCCAAGGACTCGCGCACGCCAGTCCCGTGGGTCGGCGCTACGAGGAACCGGCTGCAGGCGACTGTACCGAAAGGCAGGAAAAATGCCAAACAGAATGCCTGTCGCGATCGAGAGAACAAGCGTAAATATCAGGACCGGAAGGTTAGGCTTTACCTGGATCACCGGCGCAAAATGCAGCAGGCGAACCAGCCCTTTCACAGACCACCAGGCGACAAAGATTCCCGCCAGCCCGCCTAGTGACGACAGCAGAATACTCTCGCTCAGCACCTGCCGGAATAACCGCATGCGTCCAGCTCCCAGTGCAAGCCGGCAAAGAAACTCTTGTCGTCTTCCCGATGCGCGCGCCAGCAGCAAGGTGGCGATGTTTGCGCACGCGATCAGCAAGACCAAAGCGACCACCGACATCAACACGTACAACGGCTTCGAGTACTGGTAGCGCACGCCCGAGATGCCCCCTCCGCCGGGCTTCAATGAGATTTGTGCCCGCTCAATTCTGCCGCGCATGTCAGCAGACGGGTGTTCGCCTGCTTGAGCCAGGTAGAACGAATGTAATTGCGCAGTCACGGCTGCCTGGGCGCTTTGCAGCGTCATTCCCGGTTTCAGTCGTCCCATGCAGTTGATCCAGTAAGTATCCAAACGTTGGAGCAGCGATGGACGCCGAAGATCGATGCGCGGCTGAAACGAAAGTGGCGCCCAAAAGTCAGGCGATTCGCGGATCCGCTCCCCAAAAAATGCCGGGTCTGCCACACCCGCGATCGTGAATGCCACCTGATTAAGCAGAACGGTCTTCCCAAGAACGGCCGGATCACGATGCAAGCGGGAAGTCCAAAACTCGTAGCTGATCACTGCGACAGGAGCAGACGCCGGCGTGTCGTCGGAATCCCGTAAGGTCCGGCCAGCTGTCGCCTTTACCCCAAGGACATCGAAATAGTTGCCCGATACCAGGTGTAGCGAAGCATAACCAGCTTGAGTCTCCGGCTCACCAGCGACATGCAGGACCACATTGTCTTCACCTTCTCGAAATGCGCACAAGTGCCCGAAGGCACCGTTGTGTGAACGCAGATCCCGATAGAACGGGTACGACACGGCATCGCCGATCAAGTCTCCACTCCAGGAGCCTTCCGAAACCGTGTCGCTCAATAGAACCAGGCTCGCCGGATCGCGTACCGGAAGAAGCTGCAACATCACAGCATTGATCAGCGTAAAGATGGCAGTGTTGGCTCCAATGCCCAACGCCAGCGATAGAACTGCCACTGTCAGCAGCACGGGCGATTTGGAAAGCTGACGCACACCGTACCGGATATCTTGAAGCGCGGTCTCTAGCCAGATAATCGTGCTGGCTTCATGCATTCCTTCGGAAATGTGGGTCGCGTTGCCGAAGGTGCCGCTTGATTGTGAGCGATGGAATTCGACTTCCTCACGGATTTCGGCGTCCATGCGATTGGTACGGAACAAATTCAAGAGTCGGCGCAGCATAAGGAGCCTTATTCGTAAGCCAGAAAGTCTTGAATAACGGCCGCGTGGGCGCGCCATTCGTCTTCAATCTGCTGCAGCCGCTTTCTGCCCTTTCGCGTCAGTTCGTAATACCGGGCGCGCCGGTTGTTCTCCGAAGCCTTCCACTCAGCCTTGATGAGATCTGCAGCCTCCAGCCGGCGCAGAGCGGGATAAAGCGAGCCTTCCTCAATGCGCAGCTGGTTCTTGGAAGCATTCAAAATGGCACAGGTAATCCCATAGCCATGGGCCGAACCGCGCAGCAATGTTTTAAGAACCAGCAGCTCAAGGGTGCCTTGAAGTGTTTCGCGTGGCATGAAGCCATTCTACACTCAGATGTCTTAGTAACGCATCTCTGAAGGCTGAACATACAATGACTAGGTGTCGGCGCCGCGCTATCGTGAGTTCCTTCCGAGTGCCGCCTTGGCCAGCTACGTGGAATGCTATTGGTCACTGGACGTTCGCGACCGGATACGGATGCACAGGGTGTTGCCGGATGGTTGCGTCGATATCCTCTTTTCAAAGTATCGAGACCAGCGCACGAAGCTAGATGTCGTCGGTCTCATGACGAGATCGATTGCACTCTCACTACATCCAGGACAGTCATTTTTCGGCGTGCGGTTTCGACCCGCCATGGCATCGGTGTTTATACCAGAGGCTGCTCTTCTATGTGATGAGGTGGAGCCCCTTGATACTTTCTGGGGGTCCGGTGGAAGTTCTCTTCTAGACGGCTTGACTGAATGCCGCAGCGCTTCCGGCATGGTGAACCTCATAGAAGCAAAGCTGCTTGGACAACGGCGAGCTGAACAGTTCGGCAGGATTCCTTTTCAGATTTTTTCCAAGCTCGATGCGTCGCTGTTCATCGCTGCAGAAAAGGAGCTGAGTTCCCGGCACTTACGCCGCCTATGTAAGCTGCGCGCTGGCGTACCCCCGAAGGTGCTTACCCGTATCCTTCGTTTCCGGCAAGCAACGAAGCAGATTACGACTCTTCAACATCGGCCAGAACCACCAAAATGGGCCAATCTTGCATTGGCATGTGGTTTCTTCGATCAGGCACATATGATTCATGAGTTCAAAGCGTTCTCAGGCCAAACTCCTGTCCGCTTTTTACAATCATTGCGCGGTCCTCAAGACATATCATCGCTTCATGAACGGCCAAAAGCCTGAGAAACAAATCGACTACATCGAATTGCCGATGTTGGACTTGAAGACCACACGAGCCTTCTACGAAACCGTCTTTGGATGGCGATTCGAAGATTACGGCCCCGCTTACACCAGCTTCTCGGATGGCAGGATCGCGGGAGGTTTTACGACCGAAGCCCAGACATCCCATGGCGGCGTTCTCGTGGTGATCTACACAGTTGACTTGCCTCGCTTGCGGCAATCCATTCAAGCAGCCGGCGGCTCAGTGGTCAAGGATATTTTCTCGTTTCCTGGCGGTCGCAGATTTCACTTCACAGATCCGAACGGCAACGAGCTAGCTGCCTGGTCCGACATGTAGGGCGACCTGATGTTCTTATTCCATTCGCCCTACCGAAGGTCTACTGCAGGTAATTCTGAATCGTAAAGGTGCGAGTCGCCGTCGTACTGTGACCGCCGGCATTGGTCGATGTCACGGACAGTGTATGCGGCCCATCATTGAGGGTCGTCGTGTCCAGGGCGAAGGACCAACCCACGTTCGGACAACCAGCTTGTCCCGGGTAGGTTGAACAAACATCCGGCCTCGACAAGCCGTAAGTGGCATTGCCGAAAGGCACGCCGTCTACTGCGATAGAAACAGAAGCCACACCGCCGTCATCGGAGATGATCCAGCCGTTGAAGGTCGTCGTTCCACCGAACGCGCCACTGTTCGGCGCTGGACTGTCTATGTCCACCAGCACCGCATTGGGCGTCGTCCAGTTTTGGACGTAGAACGAAGTGGCACTCGCCTTCCGCTGCCCTCCTGAGGTGGCCAACACGCTCAGCGTATGGGGACCATCAGTCAGCTTGGTGGTATCGACATCGAACGTCCAGCCCACATTGGGGCAATTCAGGTAGGCATTGGCCGCGCATATGTCCGGTCTTGACGAACCGTAACGGGCTGCCCCGGACACCACACCATCAATCGAAACTGCAAGCGATTGGATTGTGCCCGCGCTGCTTCCTGCCCAGCCGCTGAAGGTAGTTGAACCTAGGAAATAAGAACCCGTGCTTCCTGGACGATCGATGGCTACCACAATCGGCGAAGCTGCAGCCGTCACTGTAAAGCTTGTGGCCACCGATACACTTTTGCCGTTGGCGGCACTCGCTGTGGCTTCAAAGGTGTGCGCCCCAGGAGCAAACTGCGTCAAATCAAGACTGTAGTTCCAGCCCACATTCGGACAGTTCGCGCGACCAGGGAACACCGAGCAAACATCGCCGCGACTTCCACCATACGTGGCATTCCCAATCAGCGTGCCATCCACCTTGATGGCTACAGTCGAAATCGTCGAATCATCTGATACGGCCCAGCCATTGGCAGCAAACACCCCGCTCAAGGCGCCAGTGCCGGCCTTCGGCGCGTCCACGCCGACGTGTTCGCTTCCCACTCCGTTCGCCACGGAGAAGGGTTGCGAGAACGTGGAGCTTTGCCCCACCGCTGTGGTTGCTGTCACCGCCAGCGTATGCGAGCCATCCGCCACCTTTGTCGAATCGAAGGAACCCGTCCAACCGACGTTGTCGCAACCCGGCCGATTCGGAAACGAAGCACAAACGTCAGCACGTGTAGCTCCGTATGTTGCGTTGCCAATCGAGACGCCATCCACGGCCAGGGCGACGGATGCGATGGTTGTGTCGTTGCTGAGTGCCCAGCCCCGCAAATCAACTGTTCCGTTGACCGTTTGGGCCAGCGAAGGAGTATCCGAGTTGATCGTGATCGGGTCAGCTGTCGTTCCGTTGCCGGCAGTAAACGTCGTTGAAGATGCACCTTGTGCATTGGGAGTGACTGCTGTCACAGCCAAAGTATGTGGTCCACTTGCTAAACGCGTGGTGTCGATGGGAAATGTCCAGCCGACATTCGGACAGCCGTTGCCGTTTTTATACGTCGCGCACACATCCGGCCGTGCATCACCAAAGGTCGCATTACCGTATGGAACGCCATCGATGGACACGCGGACTGCAGACACAGGTCCATTGGTCGAAATCACCCATCCGCGAAAATTGACCTGTCCGAGCACGCTTGAAATACCGTTTCCTGGAAGATCAAAGCCCAGTGCGAATCCAGATACCGAATTCTTGACAACCACCTGCTTACTGGCTGCACCGTGCCGGCCATCGCTCGAAGTTGCTGTGACGATCAAGGTATGCGTTCCATTGGGCAGTTGCGTAGTGTCCACATTGCCGGTGAAGCCGACGTTATTGCAACCCGGGCTGCCTGCATACACGCCGCACACGTCCGGCCGAGGCACACCGTAGCGGGCACTTTGGATCACGGTTCCATCGACGGCAATCTGTACCTGAGTGACAGGCGCCCGACCACTGAGCGCCCAACCAACCACGGGCATAGCTCCTGCGGCATCTGCTCCTGCTCCCGGGGAGTCCAGGCTCACCACCAACGGATTGGTCACCTTTACCGTTGTGATCGCTGAACTGCTGGAACCGGTTCCCGATACAGCACGTGCCTGAATCGTGTGCGTTCCCGGCGATAATGTGCTCGCATCGAGAGTCGCTGTGAAGCCAGAGTTCTTACACTGCGCGTCTGAACCATATACCGCACAGACATCGTTTCGCGACACACCATATTGCGCGTTCTGCCGAAAAACGCCGTCGACCGACAACGCAACGCTTGTGATCGTTCCGGCTGTATCCAAAGCCCATCCTGATACCGTGAACGGTCCACTCTGCGCCATTGTCGAGACATTCGGGGTATCGATGGATGCCAGCACGGTGGTGCTGGTTGTCGATCCAACTGGAATGGTCACCGAATTACTGATAAATGCATTCTGGGCAATGTAAACAGAGGCCAACCCGCTCGTCGGCAACGACGAAGGCATGATGACATCCACCGAATACACGCCATTGCCACCCGGTGCAACTCCGGCCCGCGTCACCTGTCCGGCCGTTGAGTTGACCTGAGCGTTCACTGATTGAACTGCGCTGTTTGGCTGGGCGCCGTTGAATGGAACACCCGTTTGCGGATTCAACAAGTTGCCACTGGGGTCCTGAATCGCTCCTAATCCCGTGCCCAGAAACGTGATCGTCTCGTTGGGAACAGCGGGGTTGGCGGCTGTGACCACTCCTGTCCCGGAACTTGCGCAACAGGTTGCACCGGTGTAGGCGGTCAGCGTCAAGTCAGCTGTAGTCTTTCCCGAGGCTGCGGTCACTGCCGTGGTAACAGGAATGCCACTGCCCCCTGACCCAGGCTGCCGGGCATTGATAATGACGCGCGCAAACGCACCGCCTACTGACGCGGTCACCTCAGGATCGGTGCTCGAGTTGATCTTGGCCGCCAAAGCTTGGGCAACACTGACAGTTGTATCGGAGGCTTGAACCGTATAAGCATAGGCCCGAGTTCGAACCGTGATTGTCGCGGTGTCACCAGCCTGTATTGAACCGTCGACCGACACTGTCGACGACGGATTGCCGGCTTGGTGCATTGCATTGAACGCCGCCCGAGGCTCAACTGTGCCTGTTCCAAACAGGCCTGGAGCTGCAGGCGCCAGAATGATCGGGGATGCCGACGTAACCAGCGCGCCGCTACGCGCCCTCACACTGACGGTTGCACTGTCGCGGTCACCATACTCAAATGGCACCTGCGCCGTAACCTGTGTTGGATTAGCTGTAAGCACCGGCACCGGCAGGCCGTCGATGAACACCTGAACTCCGTTCAAACTGCGGGGCAATGTAGTCGTGGCGTCCGCGCTAGCGCCCGAGTTGGCCGTAAACGCCTGTGAAGTGATCGCACCATTGGCATCCAGCCCACCAGGATTGTCGATCTCTACGATCGTTCCAATTGCTGCAGTACCGGCATTGCCGCCAGTCAAGTAAGCGCCTGAAGCTGTTGCCGTCAAGTTTGTCGTGGGAGTTGTTGTCGCTGCCAGCGTGATGGCATCAAAGGCAAGATTCGTGCCTTTGGAATCGAAAAACAACGTGTTCGCAATGGCTCCTGACGGTAGTGCATACACATTGGGGTCGCCGGCGTTGCTGTTGGACGAATTGATCTTATTCAGCAAGTTTGCAGTAATCGTGGCAAGGGTGTCGGCCGCCACAACCGTATATGTGTAAGCGGTTCCCGCAATCGTGACACTGACTGTGTCGCCCGCAGTAATGGTTCCACCTGTGGTCAACGATAACGTTACATAACCTTCCTGCCGCGTCAGCTTACTGGCTGCGTTCACGGTGGCCCGTTGGCCCAGACTGATATCGCCTGGCGAAAACACCATCACCCGCCGATTAAACGCATCCGCTACATATAAGTTGGTCCCGTCGAACGCTAGCGAAGTAGGCGTAGGCATGGTGTCCACACTGCCCGTATTGTCCACGGTGGTCGAAATGGTCGCCACCTGGCTCGTGATCAGATCACTGGTGAAGTCCGGCTGTCCCAGCACCTCATCGGCAGCAGCTCCGTAGGTAGTCGGAATGCTGTTGTACACCAGCACCCGGTCATTCCCGCTATCGGCAATGAATAGCCGTGTTCCATCCGACAGAACAAAGCGCGGAAAGTTCAAGTCTTTCTGACAAGGCGAAAAGACAAGTCCGCCTGACGCGTTGGTCGCCGTTGTCCCGCACAATCCAGGAGAATTATTGACGATCTTGTCTTGCAAATTGCCTTGGCCCACAACTACATCGGCCGGCTGACCGTTCTGCGTCGGGATGGCATTCCAGATCAGAACCCGGCTATTTGCCAGGTCAGCGACAAACAAGTGCACGCCATCTGACGAAACGGACGTGGGCGTATCCAACAAGTTGGCGGCCGTCGAAGTGGCATTGACGCCATTGATGGGTGGAGTAGAGAAATTTGGGGCACCCAAGACCACATCAGCAGGCTGATTGTTGGCCGTGGGAATCGCATTCCAAATCAACACCCGGTTGTTCGTGGTATCGGCAACAAACAAGCGGCTTCCCTGGATCCAGACGCCCTGCGGGCCGCGTAGCGCATTGGCCGTTGTCGTTGCCGGCTGTCGACTCGTGAAATCAGTCTGGCCCAGCACCAGATCTGCAGGCGCGTTAAAGGAAACTGGAACAGTCTTCCAAATCAGAACCCGGTTATTGTCCGTATCTGCTACTGCGAGGATGTTGCCATCCGTCGCCACAGCCGTCGGGTGATAAAGCGATCCTGCCGCGTTCGACGAAGCATTCTGCGCCAAACCCGGTGTGACCGATCCAAAATCAACCTGTCCTAAGACATTCTCGAAGCTGTAACCACAAACGCCACATGAGGTGTTGCCGTTATTCGCCGTTGCCAAGTCTGCGTTGGGCGCCGGCAGCGTGTTTGCATCGAAAACCAGCACGCGGTTGTTCTCCGGCGAAGCGCCAAGCTTGTTGTCATCTGCAATGTAAAGAAGCTTATGGATCGGGTCAAAAGCCAACCCGCTCATAGCACCAGTTGTTTGCTGGTTCGCAGCCGAGCTTTCGGACGTAAACATATGTTGCCCGATCTCAGCCCGGGCAGCCTGGCCCGAGACGAATTGAGCAGCATGGAGGATGGGCGCGCACACTACGAGCGCGAAGGTTAGCGCAGACTTCATTCAGGAAGGTCCAAAAACAGCTAAGTATAACAACGGCTTGGGACGCGGCGGCCGCAGCGCCGGTTCCGTCGAACTCAGTTCGATAAGGTTGGTGGCTAGGTGTTTACTTCCCGTTCAACCGTGCTGAGCGCGATTGCTTTTTTCGCCTCTGCACCCTGCCTGCTGTCTCAAAGCTTGGGCGGTTGTCACATCTTTCCTCCTAATAATGTCTGGAACGTGCCCATCGACTCCCTGCCGGCGGACACAAATTCATCGCTCTACATTCAAACCATGGGCGCTCAAACAGGCGCTCATCCCGACTTCGGCCACAGCCAGACCAACGGCATTCCTTATGTTGTCGTTCCATCGACTCAACCCGGAGTATCCGTCACTTTCCGCTATGAAAGCGACGGTGGCAAATATCCTATTCCGCCGAATCCACCCATTGAGGGCGGCGCAAGCAGTACGGGTGATCGCCACGTTCTGGTTCTCAAAAGCGGCGTTTGCCAACTTTATGAACTTTTTTCGGCCTATCCAAACGGCAATGGATCCTGGAGCGCCGGTTCGGGCAGCATCTTTCGCCTCAACTCCAATGCGCTTCGACCGGAAGGCTGGACTTCGGGAGATGCTGCCGGTCTGCCTATGCTCCCTGGTTTGGTCCGCTATGACGAGGTAGCTGCTGGGCATATCGATCATGCGTTACGTTTCACGGCGGCAGCCACACGCAAGGCGCATATCTGGCCTGCTCGTCACGATGCATCCAGCCACACCGAAACCCGCTATCCGCCCATGGGTCAGCGCTTCCGGCTGCGCCAGGATTTCAACATCACCTCGTTCTCGCCGCATGTGCAGGTCATCCTTCGAGCGCTGCAACGCTACGGCATGTTTCTGGCTGACACCGGCGGTCCCTGGTTCATTTCCGGTGCGCCGGACACTCGCTGGGATGACGACGAGCTTCATACCTTGACCCGTGTTCTCGGTTCAGACTTCGAGGCCGTGGACGAAAGCAGCCTGCAAACGGACCCTGATTCCGCACAAACCGGAACTAAATAATTCTCAGCAGCACAAATGGGTTTACCGTTCTGCCGTAAACGAGAGGACTGTAAACCCATTCACCGCATGTTCACAGTCTTGTAGTCTTTCCTACACTTGCCGATGGTCTGATGAAAACTCCAACGCATCCCGGCCTTGGCTCCTTATCCGCCCATGGAACTCTCCGGCACCTGCAAGGTGCGCTCCCAACGATCAAAGTCTACCCTCGCTTTTCTAATTGCCGCTGGCATTGCACTCAATGCGCACTTGCATGCTCAATCCATCACCGCAAGCCTGCATGGCACCGTCACAGACCAATCTGGCGCAGTTGTTCCCAACGCTTCGGTCACGGCCACTAACTCGGCTCGCAACCAGGAAACGAAAGCGCTGACGAATGAAAGTGGCGTTTACACCGTCCTGAGCCTGTCGCCTGGCACTTATGCAATGACCGTGTCTGCGCCCGGCTTCCGAACGTTTACCCGCCAAGGTATTGTCCTCGACGTCAATCAGCAGGCGCAGGTCGATGCAGCGCTGGATCTGGGAGCAGCCGACCAGACTGTCACCGTAACGGAAAACGTCTCCGGCATCGAAGGAAGTTCATCCACGTTGAGCGATGTCGTGAACAATCGCGAGATCCGCGAGCTTCCGCTCAACACTCGCAACGTTTATTCCCTCGTCTTTCTGGTTCCCGGAGCTGCTGGCTCTATCGGGAACGATTACAACAGCTTGAGCTATACGATCAACGGTGCTCGCACCGCCTCCTTCGACACGATCGTAGACGGCGTACCCGGCGGCTTTCCCACGGTGAACGGAGTGGCCGGCATCGGCGTCTTCCCTTCCGTAGACGCCATCAGCGAGTTCCGCATCCTGGCGGACAACTATGCTGCGGAATACGGCCGCAGTCTCGGGGCAATCACAAACGTCATCTATAAAAGTGGTACGGACGCCTTCCACGGCAGTGTCTACGAATTCCTGCGCAACTCCGATCTGGATGCTAATGACTTCTTCTCCAATCGCAACGGTCGTGCGCTGCCCGCTTTCCGGCGCAACCAGTTCGGTGGCGAAGTGGATGGCCCAGTCATCAAAAACCGAACCTTCTTTATGTTCTCGATCGAGGAACTGCGTCAAACCAATTTCGACTCGGCAACAGCTACCGTTCCCACTCTCCTGCAACGCACCGGCGACTTCTCCCAAACCTTTGCAGCGAATGGAAAGCTCATCTCGATCTACAACCCTTTCACCACCACGACGAGCGCCAACGGTGTTTCCAGTCGCGCGCCCTTCGCTGAAAATCGCATTCCACAAACCCTCATTGATCCGGTTGCGGCTAAAGCCTTCCAGTTTTACCCGCTACCGAACGCCGCTGGCAATTCCATCACAAACGCCAACAACTACTTCGCCAGTGGATCGGACGTCAACAACATCAATCAATGGGACATCCGGGGCGACCATAACCTGACGGACCGGCAGAAGCTCTTCGCCCGCTATTCCTATCGCGACTACCTCAGTGTTCCTGCCACGTTCTTCCCCTCCGCCATCGCCGTCGCGGAAGGCAACATCACCTCACAGGATTTCGGGAGCACCGCAGTGCTCGGCTACAACAACACGCTCAGCCCGACCACGGTGCTGGACGCACGGTTAGGCTTCTCGCGCACACTGTATCTATACGAAAATCCCGGTCTGGGTTTTGCTCCTTCCAACCTCGGCTTTCCCTCCTACCTGGACACGGCAGGAGGCCTCGCCATGTTCCCGACCTTTAATCCAAGTGGCTATCTGGAGCTGGGCGCGGAAGGCAACCGCAGAAATTCGTTTATGACTTATAGCGCGGCCGGCAGCTTGACGAAGATTGTCGGCGCGCATACCTTCAAAGCCGGAACGGACATCCGAATGATCCGCGTCAACGACAACGAACAAAACGATCCATCCGGCCTTTTTAACTTCTCGCAAGCTTTTACCCAAGGTCCTAACCCCAACATCGCATCCTCTACGTCGGGCAATAGCCTGGCTTCCATGCTGCTGGGTACCGGCAACGGCCAGGTTATCGAAAATTTCAAAAACGTTGCGACCCAAAGCTTCTACTACGCCTTCTACGCACAAGACGACTGGCACGTGTCGCGCAATCTCACCCTGAACCTGGGTATCCGTTGGGACATCAACACTCCGCGTACCGAACGCTATGACCGCATGAATTACTTCGATCCCTTTGCGGCATCCCCGCTCGCCGCCGCCACTCCTTCTTTTCCAAACTTGACAGGAGGACTGGTCTTCGTCGGCTCCGGACAAAGTGCCTATGGACGCAGCCAGTTCCCCACCATCCTGGACAACATCGCGCCGCGCCTGGGCTTTGCCTACACTCCCGATAGAAACACTGTCATGCGGGGCGGTTGGGGCTACATCTACGGCATCACTCCACAGCAAGCATAGGGAACTGTTGGACCCTTCGGCTACCGCGTCGAGAACGACTGGATCGGTTCACTCAATGGCATCACACCCTTCAATCTTCTGAACAACCCGTTCCCACAAGGAACACAAGCGCCGACGGGAGCTTCAGCCGGCCTCCTGACAGGCGTTGGCGGCACCATCCAAAGCCCACTCTCTACCGAACTGACCCCGTACACCATGCAATACAACTTCACGTTGCAGCGTGCACTGCCGGGCGAGATGGTTCTGCAAGTCGCCTATGTCGGCAACAAGGGCTATCAGCTGTCCCGCGGCGGCGAGAGCGGCTTGGACATTGATCAGATCAATCCGCAATATCTGGGGCTCGGCTCGCAGCTGCAAACGTTGGTTTCGAATCCCTTCTACGGCCAGATCACAAACGGCGTGCTCGCGCAACGGCAGGTCAGCCTGGGCCAACTGCTGCGCCCCTACCCGCAGTACACCAGCGTCATCCCACTCTTCTCAAGCGGCGCTTCATCCCACTACAATTCCCTGCAAGTGCAATGGACAAAGCGCTTCTCCCACAACCTGCAATTCGATGCCTCCTACGTTTGGGCCAAGGCCATGGACTACGGAACCAATCACCAGAACAGCTACGACATCTCCGCTGACAACGCTGTGTCCAGTTTCGACGCAACCCATCGTTTCGTTGCATCCTACATCTATGCGCTGCCTTATGGGCGAAACCAGCAGTTCGGCGCGCATACTCCGGCGGCTGTCAATCTCGTACTCGGCAACTGGCAGATACAAGGCATCACTACGGTGCAAACTGGAACGCCTCTCTCCATCTCTGCCAACAACGTCAACGGCCTGGGCACGCAAACGCAATACGCCAACTCGACTGGCGAGAGTGTCAACCAGCCTGGCGCCACAGCAGACAAATTGAACCAATACTTCAACACGGGTGCATTCAGTCAGCCGGCACCATTCACCCTCGGCAACCTTAGCCCATACCTCAGCTACCTGCGCGGTCCAGGGATCGCGAATACAGATTTATCGCTGTTCAAGCAGTTTCTGCCGCGCGAGTACCTCCGCGTCCAGTTCCGGGCCGAGTTCTTCAACATCTTCAATCGCGTGCAGTTCGGCACCCCGAATACGGGCCTTACCTCCACCAGCTTTGGCCAAATCTCCTCGCAAGCCAATTCGCCGCGCCAGATACAATTTGCCCTGAAGCTTTTGTTCTGAAGGAATCCAAAATCAATGCGCGAATTCTGGACACTTGGCGCCCGCGTAGCCCTGCTTGGCTGTTTATTCTTTGCAACGAGCAGTGCACAAATACGCAAGAACCGCCACGTAGTTGTCATCAGCTTGGACGGCTTCCCGTCCTATGCGTTGGAGGATGAACGTTGTCCCGTTCCCATCCTACGTAGCTTGATGGAAGCAGGCGCCTGGGCACGGCACATGCAGCAAGTGAATCCTTCGGTCACCTGGCCCAATCACACCACCATGGTCACTGGCCTCTTTCCGCGTGATCACGGCCTCCTCTACAACGGCACCATGATTCACACGGCAGGAACAACGGAAGCTCACATCGATTCCACGGTCGCCAAGGACAAGATGGTTCACGTGCCCACGTTGTACGACAAGGCACACGAAGCCGGCCTAACCACCGCACAGTCTGATTGGGTCGCGATCAACAACGCATCAACCATAGACTGGGCTTTCCCAGAACGAGCTAAACCGTCGGACAAGCTCGTGGCGGAAATGATCGCAAACGGAGCTCTGCAGCAAAGCGATATCGCCGAGCAGCCAAAACGGAGCGTTCTCTGGCTCGATCAGATTTGGACGAACGCAGCGATCTACATCTTGAAAAAGCACCAGCCTAACTTGTTGTTGATGCACTTGCTGACGCTGGACACCACAAGCCACACTTATGGGCCGAAAACGCTTGGAAGCAACGACGCCATGGCCTTTCTGGATGGCCAGGTGGCACGAGTGTTGAGCGCCATCAAAGAAGCAGGCATCGCCGATCGCACAACGGTCCTGGTCGTGTCCGATCACGGCTTCAGCCCCGTCACGAAGCACATCCAGCTCGCGTCCTTGCTGAAACAGCTCAATTTGACTGACAAAGTCAATCCCGTTCCCGAAGGTGGTAGCGCCATGTTCTACGTAGCAGCGGAGGGACGGGAGAAGACCCTTACTCAACTGAAAGAAGCTTTGGGCAAGATGGAAGGCGTCACGCAGGTTGCAACGAAGGGCCAGTTCAACTCTCTCGGCCTACCCACTCCGGATCACGACGTGCAAATGGCGGACCTGGTTGCCTACGCACAGCCGGGTTACGGCTTTGCACGCGAACGCGATGTACCAGAAGGACAACTGACGACGAGCAATGGCCAACAAACCGGTGCTCATGGCTACTTGAATACGCTTCCCGAAATGCAGGCCCTCTTCATCGCTGCAGGCCCGGGCATTCGCAAAGGTGCTGTTGTAGATCAAATCACAAACCGCAAAGTGGCGCCCACGATCGCGCAACTGCTCGGCCTGAAGCTGCCCAAAACAGAAGAAGGTCCATTGACCGAAGTCCTGGACCTTCCTTAGTTCGCGCAGGCGGAGCGTTTAACGCTGGCTAACCAGCTTGTCGCCTGCACCTTCATAACTGACGCGCCACACGCTCCGGCTGCCATCGTCAGTGACGTACATGCTGCCGTTGTTGCCGATCGTCACACCCACAGGTCGGCCCCAGACATTGTGGCTATCCACCACAAAGCCTATGAGGAAGTCTTCATAGCTGCCATCAGCCTTGCCATCACGCATCGGTATTCGAACTACCTCGTACCCGGCACGGGCTGCGCGGTTCCACGACCCATGTTCCGCAGCAAACGCGTCGCCATCAAAAGACTTCGGAAACGAACCCGCTTTCGTTGGATAGAAAGTCATTTCCAGAGAAGCCATGTGCGGCTGCACCAGCACATCCGGAGTTTTCACTTTCGCCTTCAAATCGACATGCTGGCAAGACTTCGGGTCAGCTGACTCCGCTGAAGCTTGCGGGTTTGCACCGGTGCCATCTGCACAAGGCTGCGGTAACCGCGGATCGGGATGACCCCCCATGTAATACCAGGGCCAGCCAAAGAACGAACCTTCCGGCACGGAAGTGACATAATCCGGCACCAGGTGATTGCCTAACTCGTCTCGCTCATTCGTAGAGCACCACAAGGAGCCCGTAGTTGGATTGATTGCCTCACCCACACAGTTCCGAATGCCCGATGCATACACCTTTTCAAACTTGCCCTCAGGCGTGTACTCCAGAATGTTGGCGCGATGAAACTCTTTGGGATGATCATCGGGATTATCCACGTTCGACCCCGAACCAACTGAAACCAGCATGTGCTGGCCATCTTGGGTGAACACTACATCGCGCGTCCAATGCCCACCTCCGGCCAACTGTGCGTAACCAGGAAGAACGGGAACAATGGTCTGTGCTGCACCCGTCGCATGTAGGTCGCCTGAGTGATAAGCAAAACGAACCACGGCCGTCGTATTGGCCACGTACAAATACCGTGGATTGGAAGCCGGATAAAAGGCCAGTCCAAACGGATGATCCATCCCGGTGACAAATCGCTCGACCTGCTTCGCTTTCCCGTCAGCTCCAATGCCGCGCAAAGCAAACACAATGCCGCCGCCCGAATCAGCAATGAACAGATCGCCGTTAGGCGCAGTCGTGATGAAACGTGGCTGCCGGAACGTACCCTGCTCTGGAGGCTTGACCCCTCGCTCTTTCAAATGCTGCTGGTCAGGCCCTCAAGTACATCATTAGTGCCCAGAGGACACAAAATATGCAAATGCACAGCTTGGTATGAGTTCACTAAAGAGCAAGGCAAATACTGCTCATTAATGCGATCTGACTGGGCAAGGGACTGAGGAAG
>JASVWD011500810.1:0-10214 GCA_031763745.1 Pionus menstruus
GACGCCGGCGGCGATCCGCTCGGCCGCGCGTCGGCCGATCCCTTTCGCGAGCGATGCAGGATGATCCATGACGCCCGTGAGCCATCCGCGCCCGAGCGGGCCGGTCCCGACCGCGATCGCTGATCTTCTCCGGGCCTACCCGCGCCGATCGGCGCGGGTGCTCGCCGGCGCCGGCGCGGCATCGCTGGCCTGGCATTTCGCGCTGCCGGGCCTGTTCTACCGCAGCAGCGCCGTTTTCATCGAAGGGCCGCTGCCGGCGCTCGGCGGCGCAGCCGTCATGTTGTGGCTGCATCGCGCCGACCGGCCGGCCGTGCAAGCGCTCGCCGCCGGTGGCGGGGCCTTCCTCGCCGGCGTCCTCGCGATCGTCGTCGTCGGGCTGCCGGTGTTCGGTCCTCTTGCCGTGCTCGGAAGCCTTTTCACGCTGGCGAGGAACACGCTGCGTATTCCCTTCGCCGACGCGTTCGGCAGTCCCTATGCGGCCTGGCTGCTTTGGATGGGGATCAAGACCGTCCTGGCCTGGGGCGCGCTCGCCTATGCCGTGCTGCTCTATCGTCGGCATGGCGTCGCCGGCTTGCGCCAGTTCCTCGCCGGCTGGGGCGAGCAACGCGCCTTCAACGCCGGCCAGCGCGACGACCTTAATGCCTATCGCCGCCTCTACAACGAGGCGAAGCGCAGCGGCGGCCCGCTGCCGGCCGCGCCGGCCAGCCTCGTCACGCCCGGCGGTCGCGCCGGCGGCTTCGAGTGGGCGCGGAGCGCCTACTGGCTGGTCCGCATCGGCGTGGCGCTCACCGGCGCCGGCGGCCTCTACGCCCTCCTGTCCCAGGATGTCCGCTCGCAGCTCGTCGGGCTGCTTTTCCGAGGATGGTTCTCATGATCCTTCGACTCCTGGCAGCGCTCGCGCTGCTCTTCGCCGCCGGACCGGCGCTGGCCCAGGCCAATCCGTCGCCGTGCGACTACTACGTCCCGACAGGCGCACCGCTGCCGCGTCAGAACACGGTGCGGTCCAACACCTATCTGACGGGCGAGCCGAACCCGACTTATCGAAGCCGGAAAACCGCCTTCGTCCTCGGAGACGAGCCGGTCACGGTCCTTCAGGAATGCGGTTCCCGCCTGCGCGTGCGCACCGCGCGCGGCGAGGAGGGCTGGATCGTGACCGCGATGCTGCCGGCCGAGCTGCAGCTGATGGAGACCGCAAGGAAGCGCCCGCCGGCGAGCGACGACGACTGCCGGCGTCACTTCCTCGATGACCGCCTGGTCCGCCAGTGTCAGGCCGACCTCGCCGCAAAGCGGGCGTACGAGACCGAGAAGCGCACCGCGCCGACGCTCACGGCCGAGGAAATCCCGGCCTACCTGTCCGGCCACACGCTCCTCATGACGCCGCGCATCGAGGACTCGCAGGACGACCTCAAGAACCCGCCGACCTTCTTCTTTGCGGCGGGCGGCGAGGTGTTCTTCAAGTTCGGGTGGGGCTTCCGCTGGCGCGGCCGGTGGACGATCGAGGGCGACGCGTTGTGCCTGCCTGGCTCGTCGCTGTCCTGCACCCGTTTCCGCAAGCTGCCGGACGGCCGGATGGTGTGGGTGACGGTCAGCGACGGCAAGGAGTATTTCATCGCGCGGAGCGACGGCGACAGCGCCGGCGTCGTCGCTACCGTGTCGGAGAGCTACCCGAACCCGGCGGCGCCACCGGCCCCGAAAGGGTCGGAGGCCTTTGCCAAGCCGTCGCTCGGTGGCTTCTGATGCCTGTCCGGGTGCCTCCCGTCGCGGCGCTTCCCGAGCCGGCGACCGATCATGGCTACGTCACCGACCTCGACCAGCCGCTCGTCATGCTGTCCGAGAGCGATTTCATCTCGCTCCGGGCGCTCGTCACCGGCGTTTTGTCGATCGGGATGACTGGATCAGGTAAGACCAGCGGCAGCCTGTCCACCTTCATCCGTGCGGCGATGCTGGCGGGGGCCGGGGGGATCATCCTGTGCGCCACGGCCGGCGAGGCGGAGCGCTACAAACGCTATGCCGCCCTGACCGGTCGGGCGCACCAGCTCATCGTCGTCGATAAGACGCTCGCTCACCGCTTCAACTTCCTGACCTACCAGCTCGCCGCTTGCCGGGGCAGCGTCTTCGAGGCGGTCAACGTCCTTCTCGAAATCCTGAACGCTGCCGAGGGCCGCTTCGATAACGGCAGCGGCAGCGGCAGCGAGCAGTTTTGGCAGACCGCGATGCGGCAGCTCCTCGCGATGTGCCTTGCCGCCCTTTGGGCGGCGTACGGGCGGATCACGTTGCCCGAGCTGATGCGCTTCATTCACAGCCGGCCGACCAGTGCTGCGCAGCTCGACCCGAACGGTGCCTGGATCGAGCGATCGTTCTGGGCGCAGACGATCAGGTTGGCGGAGAAAGGCGGTGCGCATCCGATGACGCCGGAGGATTACGAGCCGGTGTGGAATTACTGGACCAGCCAGAACGAGATGCTCGCCGCCGATCAGAAGACGGCAGCCAACATCATCAAGACGCTCACCGGCAGGCTCGACCCGTTCCTGATGGGCGATCTTCGGCAGCTCTTCGCCACCGACACGACGTTCACACCGGAGATGACCTTCGACGGCGGGATCATCATCCTCGACCTCTCCGCACATGATTGGGGCGCCGAGGGGATTTTCGCGCAGCACATCGTCAAGACGATGTGGCAGAAGGCGGTGCAGCGGCGGCCCCGGACCGACATCATGCGCCCGCTGATGTGCGTCATGGACGAATGCCAATATTTCCTGGCGGAGGCCGACAAGCTGTTCGTCTCTACCTCGCGGGACATCCGCGTTATCAACATCATGGCGTCGCAGTCGCTCAAGGCGATCCATGCCAAGCTCGGACCCGGCGCCGTCGATACGGCCGACGCCATCCTGGCGAACCTGACCCTCAAGGCGTTCCACACCCTGTCGGACGTGACGACTCAGCAGTGGGCCGCCGAGCTGATCGGCAAGGCGACGACCTACCGCCAGAGCTTCAGTGAGAACGAGAGCGAGCAGGAGGGGACCAGCACCAGCACGGGCGGCAGCACGGGCGGCGGGCAGTCCTCCACGCAGAGCGGCGGCGGCACGAACCGGGGCAGCGGGCGCGGGTCGAGCGTGAGCGTCAACGAGACGATCGATTACCGCTTGCAGCCGTCGCATTTCACGACGCTGCGCAAGGGGGGAGGGGCCGACCGGATGACCGAGGCCGTGCTGTTTCAGCCCGGCCACCTTTTCGACCACAGCGGCGCGGCTTGGACGCCCGTTCTGTTCAGGCAGACGTGATGACGATGCTCGCCGTTCTCCCGACCGCCCTTCGCCTCGCCGGCCAGCGCTGGACGGTCTGGCCCGTGGCGATCGTCGTGACGATCGCCCACCGCGCCGAGGGCGCCGGCGGCCTCGACGCCGCCGCCCAGGCGGTCGGCCCGGCGATCCTGTGGGGCGCCTTCTCCTTCGCCTGCCGCTTCCTGAGCAGCGGCACACGGCGCTCGATCCTGCCGACCAACCGGCCGCTGCCACGGGCGCAGCCGGCGCTGATCGTCGTCCCGTCGTGCCCGCCGGAGGCATGCCCCGACGTGGCGGAGATGGTCGCGCGCCTGCCCGATCATCTGCGCTGTCTGATCGGCGACGCCGGCCAGCGTCGTTAAGCGGCGCTGGCCAGGCCGGCCGCCTCCTCGAGCGACACCACTTCCATGGTGAGGATGACCGGCACGCCCGCCGGCACGCTTTCGGCTTCCGCCGGCGCGACCTGGCGCAGCTCGGCGAGGATGCGCCGCATGATGTCCTCTTCGAGCTGGTCGAGGTGTCTGCCGGTCAGGATGACCACGCCTTCCGGCCAGGCGAAGGTCAGACGCCGGCCGGTATCGTCGCGCACCCATCCCCGGAGCTGCGCCCAGGGGAAGGCCTGTGCCGCGCCCCTATGGGTGCGGAAGACGACATCGGCGAAATGGAAGCTCCGGATGCGCCGCGCGGCCTGGTAGCCCTCCGGCCGCGCCGGATCGTCCTGCGGCTCGGCGTTCTTGACGAGCTGCGGACCCCGGACGAATTCCTGAAACCTATCGGTCATGGCCGATCCCGTCCCGCGTCGGCGAGGTTTCCGGCTCCGGCCGTTCGCCGCGCAGCCAGCGCATGGTCTGTTCGGCATGGGCCACGCCGTCGCGCGCGTAGCGATGACCGTGGGTGCGCTCGACCGTGAGGACGGACCGCGCGAGCCGGCGCGTTTCGGCATCGATCGCGCCGCCGATCGGCAGCGCGAAGGGGATGTCCGAGGACGGGCGCGGCCGCATCGCATGGGCGATCCCCTGTGCCAGGGTGCGGCTCACGTTGCCGAACCGGGCCGCCGCAGCGCGATCCACCTTGCCAAGCTTCGGCTGGGGAGCGCGTTCGATGCCGCGCGCCTTCAGGCTGCGGTGGTCGACCTTCTCCCCGCTGCCGGCCTCGGCCAAGGCGGCGTTGCAGTAGTCGGCCCAGGCAGCGCGGCGCTTCTGCAGGAACCCGTCTTGGCGGGCGGTGTTGGCGCCCTTGCCTTGCCATTGCACCTCGTTCCAGTCGCGGCGCTTCTTGCCGAAGCCCTCCGGGCCGATGTCGCGCAGGGTGAGCATGACATGCGCGTGAGGCTGCTCCTCGCCGTCGCTCGCATCCGGCGCATGGATGCCGATGTCGGCGACCATACCCTCTTTGACGAACTGATCCTGGACGTAGGCCCGCACCAGCGCGATCTGCTGCTCGCGTGTCAGCCCGCGCGGGATGGTGAGCAGGGCTTCGCGGAAGAGCTGCGCGGCCTGCGAGCGGTTCGAGGCGTCCTCGCGCTTCTCGACCTCGCTCCAAAGCCTTCCCCGGTCCTTCGCCCAGGCAGGCGCATCATCGGGGGCGAGGATGCCCGACCAGACTACGCCACGCTTGGCGGTGTAGTCGTAGGTCTGATCCTTCCCCTTGTCGGTCAGGGTGCCGCCGGAACGGTAGGCGGCCGCCTCGACGGCGGAGACGTACTTCGCCGATCGGTTGCTGGATATGCCGCCGACCTTGCCGCCGTTGCCGCCGCGCCGACCGGCGACGCGGGAGCCGGTCACATAGGCCGAGGCGGCAGCGGCGCTATGCGCCTTGCCCCGGCTGTAGATTTTGAACTCGCAGCGATAGATCGCCATCGTGAGCCGATCGAGAGGTGGTAATAGCGCGGTTATACATTCGCCGATGGCGAATGTGGCACGTCACGGATCGTTTGGCTACCGACACGATGTGCGATCAGGGGAACGCAGCCGCCTTGACCCGGAGTCGCCGGGGGCCGAGGATTCCGCCGCCGAAGCGCCGGGACCGCCTCCATGCGACACCATCAGGACGAGCTTTTCGACGCCCTCGAACCGGACGTGCTTTTTGAACTCATTCGAGAGGAAAGCGGGTGGTGCGACCCCTCTGGACCCATCGAGATCAACTCGGATATTTCATACCATGGAGACAGCCGCGCGACCTGGATCGCCGGCCTTCGCATGGACACACCGGGAGACGCCTTCACCTGTTGGCTTGCCAGAGTGCCAACAGGGGAAGCGAGAACCGACCTCGCCACGGTCCGCATGATGGCCGATAGCGGCTACTGGTACGCCAATTCCTGCACCATCACCGGCAAGCGTGTCTCCGCCGACCCCGACGCCGTCCTGGCGCTCTATGTGAATGCGCGTTCGCAAATCCGGTGGGCACAGGCTCCGGATTTCGACAAGCTGCTTTTTGACTTCACCGGGCTTCGACTGCCGATCACCGGCTACCGGTAGGCATCGTGCGTCGTCACGATCCAGCCGAGCTTTTCGCGGCGCTCCAAACCGAGGAAGGGTTTTACGACGGCGCGGAAGACCCGATCATCTTTCGGCCCGCCGGCACCGAAATCCTTTGGATCAGCGGCCTCTACATGGAGCCTTGCGGCCGGGCCTTCTTTTGCACCCTCTTTCATGGACCTTGGCCAGATGACGAGCAGCTGGCGACGGTGCACATGATGGCGGACGGCGACCACTGGTGCGCCGACGCCTGCACCGTCACGCGCCGGCCCGTCTCGGCCGATCCCGACGCCGTGCTGGCGCTTCTCGTCAACGCAAGGGCGCAACTCAGGCTCGCCCAAGAGCCTGATTTCGGCCGGCTGCTCTACGACTTTACCGGCCTGCGGCTGCCGATCGTCGGCTATCGGTGAGTGCTGGAGGGTGAAGAAAGCGCATCCTTGAAGGGCAGCATGTTCACCCGGTCGACGTCGGCCAGGTCGGCCGCTGCTTTGTCGGGCATGCCGCGCGCCTGATAAATGTCGGCTCGGCGCCGTAGGGCGTCGACCTTGCTCGTGAAGGTGCGGATCAGGTCGTCGTTTTGCGGCGACTCGACATTATCGATCACGAAATTCAGGTCGGCCAGCTCGCGGTCGGTGTCTCCGAGGGCTTGGTATCCGCTGGCCCTGATCGCATGCGCATCCAGCACCATCGGGAACGGCAATCCGCCCTTGGCGAGCATTTCGGAGCACTCGTTGATCGTGGAGCGGGCGGGCCAACGGTCGTCCGGCGGCGCACAAAGCGAGCCAGCGGCAAGCGCCGCGTTCGACGCAAGGCAGAAGGCGGCTGCGAGTAAGCGCATCGCGGCTCTCCTCGGCTTCCATGGCTAACCAGGTGGGAGAGTCGCACGGCACCTCGCCGCGCCACAAGCCGACGTGGCAGCGCCTAGTGCGACCGCCCGTGAGGGGCATCGGCATGATGCGCCGGCCAGCGGATCGCCAGCAGGGCAGCACCGAAGGCCACGGTCGCGACGGTGGCGAAGGCGACCGCCGGATGCACCTTCATTTCCTCGCTCTTGCGCAGCAGCGCCGAAACTAGAGCAGCGTCACCCGCTTCCACGGCGGCCGTCTCGACGGCGGAGCCGCCGCCGACATGGCGAGGCCGGTGATGATGAATGCGAGCGCGATGGGCCATGGCTGCCGGCGGTATAGCAGCCGCCGGCCGGCCAGGTCGTGACAGTTTCGGGAAGATCGGTCGGGGGCGTGTCCCTCCGGGCCAGGCTCTAGGCTCCGCCCCGCGCCGCTGCCGCGTCCCGGCCGTCCGGTGACAATCCCTCACGCGAGGCTTAGGGGCGCCGCCCCTCGGCGCGCTGCAAGGGCAAACAGCCGGACCGGGTAGTCGCTGCGCTCCGGCCCGCACCACTCCGGCAGTTTCCCCTTTCCGCTTGCACACCCCGCTCTCGCCGAGGGGCAAGGCTGCACGACGACGTGCAGACCTAACCCCAAGAGAAGCGAAGGATTTATGAGCAATGAGATTTTGAAGGACCTAGGCCAATTCATCGGGTCGGAGACGTGGTACCGGCACGGCCTGGTGCCGAAAGTGACGTTCACCGATGGCGCGAAATACGTGGCCGACCTGGCAGGCGCCTACTGGCTGCTGGACGAGATCGCGCTTGCGCAGCAGTTCGAGCCGAGGATCGCGGCCGAGCCGTTTCAGGTGTGGACGCTGGCCGTGACGGGCAATCAGGCGAAGCTCGCGTGCGAGGACGGCGACGGGCGGGAAGTTCGATTGAAACCGATCCCGTTCACCGATTTTCCCGAGCCAGGCATCACGTTCTGGTTCACCGATAGCGTGATCCTGCTACCGAGCGAGTACTGACCATTGAGCGGCTAAAGGTGGAAAAGAGCGAGGGCGCCCAGCTTGGGCGCCCTCTCCAGGAAGGTCGAGTGATCGAGCTATGCCGCGTCTAGTCCGGACCATTGCCGGCCGGCAGACTCGGTAACGAGAATTGCCGCGCTCTTTCGAGTAGCCGCTGCCGCCGTTTTTGCCCGAGCAAGAGCTTGAGCTCGTGTGATATCGGCTACGAGATCGTACTCCGCTGTCGGCAACTTGTAGACGGAGCCGCTGTCGGCGCGAATGGTTTGCCGGAAGCCCTGCTTGCCCATTTCCTTGTGCAGGACTTCGTAGTCGCTCCAGGTAGCGCTGTGCAGCTCGACGCGTGTGGTGAAGGAAGCCATGACGTCCCCCTTACGCTTCGACGGCGACGCCGGCGGCGCGATCGAGCATGCGCTGCTCGCCGTCCGTGATCGTCAGGCCCAGCTTGGACTTGATGAACGCCTTCGTGGCCGCCCGCGCCTGCCGGTTCGACACGACTGAGTTGGCAACCATGCAGATGCCCTCCCACTCGGGGTTCTTCTTCGACCAGTCGATACCGGACAACGGCGACAGCCGAGCATCCAGATCGGTCGAGGCGACAACTTCCGCACCAAGGCCGCCGAGAGCGCGCAACACGGTGGAGTGCGAAGCGATCTTCTCCTGACGAAGCTCGATCGCCAGCTTCTGCCCCTTGAACACCTTGTTCCAGTCCGGCATGTGCTCGGCCACGGCTTTCCAGAAGCGAACCAGGCGCTCGGTGTTGTCCGCGATGCTTTCCTTCTCGTGTCCGCGAAGGAGCTCGGCGTTGGCGTCGTAAAGCGCCGCCAGCGTGAACAGCTTGGTGGATTTGACTTCGAGCGAGACCTTTTCCTTTTCGGTCAGCTCCTTGAGCACCGGAACCTGTTGGATCGCGGACAGGGTGGCTGCGGCGATGTCGTCCCGTTTGTCATAGAGGATGTCGAGCGACTTCGACGTCTTCTGCACGAAGCGGTTCAGGTCCGAGAACATCTGCTGGCGCCGCTCGACGCTCTCGCCGGGGAACAATAGCACCGACAGCGCATGATCCTTGAGCTGTTCGCCACCATTCTCCAGCGCCTTCACGATGCCTGCGCAGCGGTGCTGCCCGTCGTTGATGACCAGCTCATCGCCGAGCTTGAGCTTCAACGTCCCGATGTCTCCGTTGCCGCCATAGGGCTCGAAGATCGGCTCGGATTTGTACGACGCCGTGATGGACGAGAAGAGGTAGTCCTCCTCGTTCTCTAGGATGTAGGACGCTAGGTCGGGAACGCGCTTCTCATTGAGTTGGCGCTGCTCGCGATCCTCGGCGCTGATCCCTGCCCAGTTGGTGAACCGGAAGAACTGCGGAACCGCGCTCATCGGCATGAGACAGGCGTAGTAGGTGCGGGTGCCCATTTTCCCCCGCATGGCCGGCACGTGAACTTGCATCATTTTTGCTCCTAGAGAGCTCCTTTGCCACTGAGCGAACAGCTCGCTCAATCATCGGCAGGAGCTCTACAGAACTCAATATGTGAGCTGCATCGCTCTGACAAGCGAAAAAAGCGAGCTCGCACAAAAAAATGAAGAGCTCTTCCCATTCGTGTTAGAGCTCTCATTGAAGCAGCTAGGAGCTCTGTGCCGTTGACTGCAACGACACGGCTAGCGATCGTGGCTGTGCCTTGTTCACGGGTCTTAAGTTATGGCCCGAAAGCGCCGCCCTGATGCGAAAGAGCTTTTTCTGTCCGTAAGTCGTGCCAGCGGATCACGCCCAGCCGATCGAAGCGATCGCTACGCTCGACACCGCCAGCTCCTCCCTGCATAAAAGCCGGGTGAAGCTTAGCGGTTTGTTGTGTTCAGACTCGTGTGGATGGCATGCTCCGCCATCTCGTGTTGGCCTTCTCCAGGGTGATAATCTTACGGTAGGTTGCTCGGCCGTGGTCCAGGACGGCAGGCGAGCTGTATGAGTGCACCACGACTTAACCAGAAGGCCGCCGGCGCCTACTACACGCCTGATCCCGTCGTGGCCTCCCTTCTTCGCTGGGCGATCCAGGGGCCTGGAGACCGGATGCTCGACCCGTCGTGCGGCGACGGACGCTTCATCGCCGGCCACCGCAACAGCGTTGGGATCGAACAAGACGCCGAGGCTGCCGCCATTGCTGTCGAGCGTGCGCCATGGGCGCTCGTTCACGAGGGCGATTTCTTCACTTGGGCCGCGGAGACACGCGAGAGGTTCGAATGCACCGCAGGTAACCCCCCTTTCATCCGCTACCAGACTTTCAAAGGTGCTGTCCGTGAGCGGGCGCAGGTCCTATGCCGCTCGCTCGGCGCCGACTTTTCAGGGCTGAGCTCGTCGTGGGCGCCGTTCCTGGTCGCAGCAGCGAGTGTCCTGAAGCCGGGGGGGCGGATGGCCTTCGTGGTGCCCGCCGAGATTGGCCACGCGCCCTATGCCGGCCCAGTGCTCGAGTATTTGGTTGAAAAATTCGAGATGGTGCAGGTGGTGGCAGTGCGCGCCAAGCTCTTCCCCACGCTGTCAGAGGATTGCTGGCTGCTCTACGCCGACGGCCGCATCCAGCAGGCGTTCCAGCAGCCGACCCTTGCGGTCGACTTC
>JASVWD011509049.1:0-56800 GCA_031763745.1 Pionus menstruus
CTCCCTGGGAGTTCATCTTATTTCGACAGGCGGAACGGCAGAATTGCTTCGTCAATCCAACATTCCCGTGCAGGAAGTCTCAGACTTAACCGGCTTTCCCGAAATGCTGGATGGCCGAGTGAAGACACTACATCCTACGATCGCCGGAGGCATACTCGCGCGCCGCTCCACTCCAGAGCATATGCATTCGCTGCAAGAACATGGGATTCCAACCGTCGACATGGTTGTCGTGAATCTCTATGACTTCGGCAAGTATGCGGGCAAACCTGGGGTAACGCGAGAAGAGTTGATTGAAAACATCGACATTGGCGGCCCCACCATGATTCGCGCAGCTGCCAAAAACTTCCAGGACGTCGCAGTTGTCGTTTCGCCTGAGCAGTACGCGGACGTGTCAAATGAACTTAACGCAACCGGCGCCTTGTCGATCGAGACTCATTGGCATTTGGCACAAGCTGCTTTTGAACACACAGCCAGCTATGACACTGCGGTCGCAGGACGCCTGCGTCGGATGGACGCTGCAGGGCGTGATACGGAAGCGAGCCCACTGCCTGAGGCTTTGTCGATTTCTGCCCGCAGGGTGCAGATTTTGCGCTATGGAGAGAACCCGCATCAAGATGCTGCCCTATACAGCACCGACGTCGGTGGGGTGGCAAACGGGATTCAGCTGCATGGCAAAGATCTTTCCTATAACAACCTGGTTGACCTGGATGCTTCTTGGCAACTCGTACAGGAATTTCAGCAACCAGCCGTAGCGATCATCAAGCATACGAATCCAAGCGGCTGTTCCGAACACCCGATGCTGTCAGAGGCGTATAGACGAGCCCTCGAAGCCGATCCGATTTCCGCTTTTGGTGGTGTTGTTGCAGTCAATCGGGAACTGGACAAGGAGACTGCAAACGAGATTTCTAAAATCTTCGTCGAAGCCGTTGCTGCGCCGGCGTTTTCGGATGAAGCTCTCACCATTCTCAAAGGCAAGAAGAACGTTCGTGTGCTTCGGGTGTCCGCCCCCGCATCCCGCCAATCGGTGATCAAGAGCATCAGCGGAGGATTGCTGGTTCAAACCGCCGATGATGGCGAACTGGGAGCTGCCCAACTGGTTGTGAAAACGAGGCGAGCTCCAACAAAGGAAGAAGTGGGGGCCCTTTTGTTTGCCTGGAAGGTTTGTAAGCACGTCAAATCAAATGCCATTGTGTATAGCAGATTAGGCCAGACGATCAGTGTCGGTGCTGGTCAAATGAGCCGTGTGGATAGCGTGAAGGTAGGCGCACAGAAAGCGGTCCTGCCCTTGGCCGGAAGTGTGCTTGCTTCCGATGCCTTCTTTCCGTTTGCCGATGGAGTGGAGGAAGCGGCTCGTCACGGGATCACGGCCGTGATTCAGCCGGGTGGGTCGGTTCGAGATTCCGAAGTCGTTGCGGCGGCAGACCGAGCGAACATTGCAATGGTCTTCACCGGCATCCGTCACTTTCGGCATTGAAGGGGAACTTGGCGACGGCCTGGTCGGACGCGGATAGAGCGTTTATGGAGCGGGCGCTTGTTCTGGCGCAAAGGGCTGCCGCTGCCGGCGAAGTACCTGTGGGAGCGGTGCTGGTGCAAGATTCACGCATGATCGGCGAAGGATGGAACCGTCCCGTAGCGGCTTGTGATCCCACGGCCCATGCAGAAGTGGAGGCATTGCGCAGTGGTGCCCTTCTAACTGGCAACTATCGCATTGAGGCTAGTTGTTTGTATGTGACCTTAGAGCCCTGTGCGATGTGTGCGGGAGCTTTGGTTCAGGCCCGGGTGTCACAACTGGTATTTGCGGCCAGAGATCTTCGCTTCGGAGCCGTGCGCAGTAAATTCCGTTTGGCCGATTCACCGTTGCTCAATCACAGAATGTCTATTCGGGAAGGCTTGCTCGCGACAGAATCAGCCGTGTTGTTGAAAGAGTTTTTCGATGGGTGCCGTAGTACAACAGTTGTTCCAGACAAAAAGAAAGGGTCAGGGCAAATTCCCTGACCCATTTACCGGATCACGTCGGCTAGTCATTCGAGCTCGGTTAAGGGCAGAAGCAATCCCTTGTTTGTTTGACCAACGGCTGGATGGGCTATGCGGCCCGTTGCACCGGAAATTTGAGAACTGGCTTACCACTGGGTTGAGCATTCTCGCTTTCCACTTTGAACGGTGTAACGACAGCTACTTGGGAGCGAGGAGTGCTGTTGAAGTACTCGTCGAGCGGAAACAAGGCGTACGGTTCGAGTTCACGGAACACCTTGCCCAATTTCTGCTGAACCCGATATACGTCGTGGAAGAAGGTTCCCCGGTCGATGTTCAATTTCCGGCAGCAGAGTTTCCAATCGGCAGCAAGGAGATAGTGAAATTTGAAAATCTGATATTCATACGCGGTCAGTGTGCGGCGACTGACCAGGATGAAATCTGCCATGAATTCTTCATTCTTCAAGCCCCAGGTGGAGCGGCGCTGCCGGCCCGGATTGGACTCGAGGGACACGCGACTTACATGCTTTTCTTTCATCGCACATTGACGGAAGCGCGAGTGGCAGGCGCGAAAAATAGCCCGGAACACGCAATTGCAGGGGGTCGACGCCCCGGAGCGGCCCGACCGCAAGCCCAACCCAAAGCAGACGCTGCAGGATTGTTGCGCCAACGCGAGTGTTTCAGAACGTGTCCATTGCATGTTTGTCGTTTGTCCTTAACCGTTTCGAGTCTGTTTTGCTTCGTTTGCTCGATTGGTATGACTTCACAATAGAGGAATTTCCTAAATGGACATGCGAACTACTGGAAAAATTTTCCGACCATAGTATTAAATTCCTAGTGTGTCAGCTAAGTGCTTGTAAAATAATGGTTTGAACTTTGGCTTGGAAACCGCCACAACACTGTAAAAAGTGCTGTTCCATCGATTTCACCGGGGGTCTATTTCAATTTGGAATCAAAATCAGCAATCTTTGCAGTATCGTTTGCTGATCTTTTTAGACGATTACTGGCCTTAATAAACAGAAAGATTCAGAATGGCGAATTTTCAGAGCGGAAATTCGCAAGACTTATTGGAGTATCACAGCCGCAAATGCACAACGTGCTGAAGGGTGCGCGAGGCTTGTCTCCTGAGCTCGCCGATCGAATCCTGCGTGGGTTGAATCTGCACATCGCTGATCTGATGACAAGCGATGAGAAGAAGAGATTGGCAGATCCGACGTACTCAATCGATTTGCCCACTGAGGCAGCGGCCAATGCCGGCTTGAAGCCGGAACCGCAATCAGCACGACCGCCTCGCAAAACGGTCAAATTTGAACCACTGGTAAGAAAGAAGGCCGCAAGCTGATTCAGGCGGACCCGATTCCGGGTGAGAATTCAAAAGTTGAAGGCGACTCCCAATCCAAATTGAGGCAAGCCGTTTCAAATTGGAATCCAAGTCGAAACGCCATGACCGTGAGTAGCGCCCCAAAGCGTACTTCTCCGAACCCAGCATCTTTGCTCGCATTCGCTAAGTAGCTGCAACAAATACACTTGTCTTCCCGCCGCCCATCTTTGGACAAATTAAATACCAGATGGTCCGACCTGTGCATTTCTTCCTCGTGTGAACGGAACAACAGCACAGCAAAACGCGACGGTTCAAGCAGGAACGGAGAACTGCAGTCAAGTTATCGATTGCGGAGGGCGTGATCACCTGATTGTCACCCACTTCGAACTGGTTCAGGCAGTGGCTAAGAATATCCGGCGCAGCATGGCCATTCACATCGAGTTGGACGATCTGGTTCACGCTGGAGTCATGGGTTTGATCGATGCTGCGACACGCTTTGACCCAGCAAAGGAAGTCCCGTTCACGATCTACGCCAAGCTTAGAATTCGCGGTGCCATTCTCGATAGTCTTCGCAGCCTTGATTGGGCAGGCCGGGAAGCCCGCAAGAGCTACCGCAAGATGATGGCTGTCACTCAGGAGTTGTCGGCGACTTTGCAACGAACTCCTACGAACGCCGAAATCGAAGAAGCGATGGGCCTGGATGAAGACCGCTGGAAGACGCTGATGATGAACTTTGGCACGATTGGGTTAGCCAATGCCAGGCAAGCTAAACCAGCACCCGACGAAGAGGGTCGCATTGATCGGGAGCAATCTGCACCGGTTACCGAAAGTCCCGATCAGGTGTATGCGCGCCTAGAAGCAAAGTCTCTGGTCCGGGATCTCGTCTGCAGCTTGCCAGAGCGTTATCAGCAAGTTGTTCGGATGTACTACCAGGAAGAATTGAGCATGCGTGAGATTGGTGCGGTGCTGGGTGTCAATGAAAGCCGTGTGTCACAGATTCACAAAGCGGCCTTGACGAAGATGCAATCCAAGTTCACAAACTCCAACAGCATGGCGACAGCAGCATAACGGGAACAGCAGCCCGTACGGACGAACAAGGCTATTGAACGCTTAGGCGATAAGGCACCACACGAAGAAGTCCACCCTGTAATAGAGAGGGACCTGGCAACTGGGGCACCAGGGTTCGCACACCAGCCTCTGCAGAGGCCCGAGCTAGATCGTTAGCCGATGACGAGGATTCCGCCAACAATTCGAGAAGGGAACGCTTTGGTGGATAAGCCACCAGGTTGGTTTCCCCTTGTGGCGATAGATGAGCCTTGTTTCGAATTAACGATACGGCAAGGTCCAGCCCACCTAATTCATCAACAAGGCCGTTCTGCCTGGCCTGTACACCCATCCAAACTCGACCTTGCGCCACAGTATCAATCTGCTGAAAGCTGCGTTTACGCGCGGCAGCAACCTTGCTGACGAACGAATTGTACGTCGTTTGTATGGCGTCGTGTAGTTTCTGACGGGCGGCATCTGAAAGCGGCTCGGATGCACTATCAAGGTCCGCTAGTTTGCCGCGGCTCAGAATGCTGTCCTGGAGTCCCAACTTCCCATAGAGATCGTGGAAGTTCGGGCGCACATATAAGACTCCGATTGATCCCGTGATGGTATTCGGATAGGAAACGATGGTATCCCCCGTCATTGAGATGAAATAGCCACCCGATGCCGCTAGATCGGACATGGAAATGACGACCGGCTTTGTCAAGCTAAGGAGCTTCAACTCATGCAGGATTTCGTCGGAGGCAACCGCATCTCCACCGGGCGAATCAATGCGCATGATGACGCCCTTGATACTTGAATCATTTCGGACTTGCCGAATAGAACGGGTCATCTCGGCGACCGATAGGACTTGGTTGGAGTTATAACCTCCGTTTTGTGAGCCTCGGACAATGTCGCCTTGTCCGACGACGTAGGCGATTTTGTCTCCCTTGCTGGTGAGTCCACGAGCGAAATCAGACAGAGAAAGCTTGTTGAGGTCACGCGAGGCGGTTTTACGTCTCAACTCTGCATAAACCTGATCTTCGTATCCCAGTTGATCTACAAATCCGGATTTGAGAGCTTGCTGTGCCAAAAAGGGCCCCTCATCGATGGCGGCGCGCACAGCGTCGATGCTTTTGTGACGCCCTGACGCTACCGCGGCGCAGAAGTCGCCAAAGAGTTGGTCTAAGACACCGTTCAAGGCTTCCCGACTTTCCGGGCTTGGGTCGGTCCGGGTGAAAGGGTCTCCGGCGTCTTTATATTTCCCGATATGATCTACTTGAACACCAACACCTAGCTTGTCCAGGGCACCTTTGAAGTAGGTGGTTTCGACTCGGAATCCTTTCACATCCAGAAGGTCGTCTGGGGAAAGAAAGATGCGGTCCGCCACCGAAGCCAGATAGTATTCGCGCGAACCTGCACCACGTAGTAAGGCGTATAAAGGTTTGCCAGATTTCTTGAAATCGGCCAGCTCTTCCCGCAGTTCCTGAAGGCGGGCCCAACCTAGGCTCAAACCACGCGGTTGCAGCACGATTGCCTTGATTCGGTTGTCGGTTGCCGCCTGATGAAGTGCAGCCCAAGTGTCGCGGATACTGGGCATTGTTTGCGATTGCAGGAAAGGGATGGGAACGTCAACGCTGTTCGCTTCCGGCAGGTCTCCTTCAAGCGACAACACCAGCACAGAATTTCCTGAGACGACCGGTTGGCGGCTGGAAACAATCCTGGCTGCGATAAATACGATCAGCAGCAAGCCCAAGACTGTTAAAACGAAGCCAATGAGGACACCGGACAGAAACTTGCGCAAACGCACTCTCCCACACGAAGAGTAGCAAGTTTAGCCCATGTCCGGCTTTCCGTTAGTGCTTATGAGTGAGCTCAGTTGCGCTGAACGCTGGAGCGGCAATCACACCATTTCGGACCGCATACTCCACGAGTGCGGTCCGATTGTGAATATCAAGCTTGCGCATGAGATTCAACTTATGCGCTTCCGCTGTCTTCACGCTGAGACAAAGCTCATTGGCGGTTTCCTTTACAGTCCGCCCTTCCGCTAATAGCCGGAGCACTTCCTGTTCGCGTGACGTAAGATCACTCGGTCGACCGTAGCGTTGGTTCAGTTTCGCCAAGGCGTTGAGATCTGACACGGTGCGTTGAGCTTCACCGTCATCACCGGCAACAAACGTCTGGACCATCAATCGAATCGCAGCAATCAAATCGACAGATGATGTGGATTTCGACAAGGTAGTCAAAGAACTTGGGCTTGCAACGCCAGGCTGCTGGTCATGCTCTGAAACAAGAGTGCAAACGCGGCATAGTGTCTGCAATTGCTGCAGTGCCGCTTGTCCTTCTGGATTGTCTTGAATCAAGAGGCTGTCCAGCAGCACAATCTCGGCGCGCGTACTATTCGCGCAACTGAGGGCTTCGCTTACGGTAGAAACATCTCCTACAACTTCAAAGTCCGGTTCTGCACTCAGGAGAGTTCGAAGCCCTCGCCTGAATAGAAGATGTTGATCCGCAATCAAGGTCCTAAATTTGCGTTTTGCACTCTTCATCGCTGCGTTCGTTCCTCTTACCTTATCGGTAATAAACCTTCTCGGCATGAGAAACGAACGGGAGCTTACAAATAAGATGACCCGCGGAGGCTTTCTACCTCCAGCGGGTCATTCAGTGCTTAGATTATGGCTTTAAAGCTACAACCGCCGTCCTCTGCAATTACACATGAACGTCCAACATCTTCTGGAACTCAGGTTTACCGATTGCGCCAACTTTTTGGTCAATCACCTTACCATCTTTGAAAAGCAACAACGTTGGAATCCCTCTGATCCCATAGCGTGAAGCGGTCTGCTGGTTGGAATCCACATCTAGCTTGCCGATCTTGGCGCGACCTACATAGTCCGAAGCTACTTGATCAACAGTAGGGCCCATCATCCGGCATGGACCGCACCATTCTGCCCAGAAATCCACCAGAACGGGGACATCTGCGCTCAAAACCTCTTTATCAAAGTCAGCATCGGTGAAGGTCAGTGTGTTGTTGCCTGCCATTTCCAAATCTCCTATTAGTTGATGTAAAAGCTATCCATTTTGATTCGGAAGGCTTGGTAGTCTTTCATACGCTCCTCCGCGAAGCCCGTTCCAAGCGGTTGCTTCCCTGGGCTACACTGGTCGGATAATTTCCGATTTCAAATGTAAGGTTATCTTTGAAGCGTTTGCGTTATCTCTTCTTAGCAGCTACTTGCTTTATCCTTCTGATTCCTACGTGTCGAGCGCAAAATCCAGGCGGCGGCAGGTCGAGCATCGGTGATCCACTGGAAAACCAATTTGGATCTTCCCTTCCGTTATTTGCCACCATGACGGCGATAAACGCCGCAGGATACGACAGTGGAATGGATTCGGCTCTCAATCAACGCTTTCGAGTTCGCACAGAAGTGCGCGAAGAGTTGGCTAAACGGCGAATACCCAGTCTGCCCGAACTGAAGGAATTCTACCAAGCGCATCTGAAGAGTTCGCCTTCATTGAATCTGGGTCAGTACATCTCCTTCGCTCTGATTGCAAGCGGGCCTCCTAACTTTGAAGTTCCGACGCTCCAGGTTCCACCGGATGTGGCGGCGCTGAAGGGGTTTGACGAACTGTTAGCACGCTTCTACAAGGAAGCGAATTTGGATGAGATTTGGAACCGCTCGCAACGGGCTTATGATGCCGCGATCGGACAATATCAAGAGTCTGTTATCAACAGTCTGTTTGAGGCAAACGGCTATGTTCGTAATCCCTCCGGCTATTTGGGAAGACGATTCCAAATCTACTTAGATCTATTGGGTGCTCCCAATCAAGTCCAGGTCAGAAGCTACAAGGACGACTACTTTGTGGTGATTACGCCCACGACGGCACCGGTAGTTGAAGAGGTGCGCGATGCTTATTTAGCCTACCTGCTTGATCCACTCACCTTCAAATACTCAGAGGCGGTAAAGGCAAAGAAGCCGTTGCAAAGGTTTGCCGAGGAAGCGCCGGCCCTGGATTTGAGCTACAAAGATGATTTCTCGCTCTTGATGACCAAATGTCTGGTGAAGGCAATCGATTCGCGTATGTTGCATGGCGGTCTGGACAAGCGCCAGGCTTACGTTGATGATGCGATGAGACAAGGCTTCATTCTGACGGCGGCACTATCGGACTCCCTTGGGGGATATGAAAAGCAACAGGAGGCGCTTCGAATCTACTACCCGGACTTGATCAACTCGATCGACGTGAAGAAAGAGCAAAGACGCCTGCGTGAGATCCAGTTTGCGCAAACCGCTGCACCAGGACCATTGGTAAATCCCGGGAAACTGCAGCTCGAGCCGGCAGAAGAAACGCTTCAGGCAGCTGAAGGCGTCTACGAGCAAGGTCAATACGCTGAGGCAGAAAAGCTGTTCAAAAAAGCTTTCGAGCAGACAGCAGATCGGTCGATGCAAGGGCGGGCATATTACGGCCTTGCCCGGGTTGCCATACACGAGAATAAGAAGGACGAGGCCGTTACGCTTTTTGAGCGAACGGCGGAGTTCAATCCCAGCCCTATGGTTACGGCTTGGGCTTATGTCTATCTGGGCCGATTAGCGCTCGCTGCCGGAGAACCGCAGCGGGCTGAAACACAGTTCAAGGCTGCGCTTGCGTTGCCGGGAGCTTCACAGCAAGCGCATGAAGCGGCCGAAAAAGGAATACAAGCAAGCAATAAATCAGGAGATAAACAGGAATGAAACATCGCTTTACAAACATCTTTGGCATTCTTGCCTTGGCAGCACTTCCCATCGCTGCCCAACAACAGCAGCAACAACAAGCCGCCGCCCCAGGACAGCCGCACCCTAAGTCACAGAAAGAGGTCGACGCTCTGAAGAAAGTGCAGGCCGCTGCGCAGGCTGGCGACGCGAAGAACGAATTGCAGGCGATCAACGATGTTTTGGAAAACTTTGCCGACACGGAATTCAAGCCGATGTTGATGGCGATGGGAATGGATGCCGCCCAGCGAACCGGCGATTACGCCGAAACGGTCACCTGGGGCGAACGTGCCATTCAAGCAGCACCAACTGATCCATCGCCGCGAATCCTTTTGGCTGAATCCATTGCCCAACACACTCGTGACAATGATTTGGACAAGGACAAAAGCGTTAAGAAGATTGATGACTATGCGAATCAGGGGCTAGATCTGCTGAAAACCGCCAACACAGCGCCCACCGGGATGAACGAAGCCAAGTGGCCGGAGGTGAAAGCACAGCTGACGTCGCAAGGTCACGACGCCCTCGGGCAGTCGCTTGAGCTTCAGAAGAAGTACCCCGATGCTGTGAAGGAGTTCCAGGAGGCTAACCAGGCCCAACCAACGAATTCAGTGGCGATGGCCCGATTGTCAAAAGTGTATGTCGAAAACAAGCAGTATGACGATGCAATCAGTACGGCAGACAAGGTTTTAGCTTTGCCCGACGCTCCCCAACAGGTGAAGACCTTTGCACAAGCGCAGAAAGATAACGCGACCAAACTGAAAGGTGGCAGTGCAGCGGCTCCCAATGCAGCTGCTCCGGCCGCAACTACTCCGCACTAATCGCGTTTGTTTGTCATGGAGGATCGTTCCCAAGAGTTGGAGCTGAAGATCGGCTATCGCTTCAATGAGCGGGCACTTCTCACTCGTGCGTTGACTCATCGGTCACGATCCTCGGAAACGCCGAAGAACGACGGCCGTTCCGACAATGAACAACTGGAATTTCTGGGTGACGCAGTGCTGGGTTTTGTTGTCAGTGAGGCCCTCTTCTCCCAACATCCTGATTCGCGTGAAGGCGATCTCTCACAAGCGAAGTCGTTCCTGGTGAGTTCACAGCATCTTCACACCTGTGCTTTGCAGCTCCAATTAGGGCAATACCTGCTCCTTGGCAAAGGAGAAGAGCTGAATGGCGGACGCCAAAGACGGACATCTCTGGCGAACGCCATGGAGGCAATTATCGCTGCGATTCACTTGGATGGCGGCATTGAAGCTGCTAAACGATTTGTTCAAGGACACGTTCTGGCTCTTGCGAACGATGTCCTCGCTCAATCGACAAATGCCAAGAGTCTTTTGCAAGAGCGGGCACAAGCACTTGGGTTGCAGACTCCTATCTATTCGATCGTGAGCACGAGCGGTCCGGAGCATGCGAAGGTTTTTATTGTGGAGGCCCGCCTGGATGGAAAGCTTTTCGCACAAGCATCTGGAACGTCCAAAAAAGCTGCTAGCCAAGAAGCGGCCGAGCTATTGATGCAGCAGCTGAACACTTCTTCCGAAACTGCCTGACGCGACGATAGGGTTCAGCGAATTTCGAGGGTGATCTCGACACGCGCATGTATGTCGACATTTCCTGCGAGAATCGGCGTAGGAGCAGCTACTTTAGCCGCCATTAGCATGCGTGGTTGCGCTACGGGCATGGGGCCACTCAGATCTGCTTCGCGTACCTCTACAACTCCGACAACATCTAAGTGCAGTGCTTTCACAATCGCGTCAGCACGCTCCCGTGCCTGTGAAGCGGCTTCGCTCAGTGCCTGCAGGTGGACGCCGGCATCATTTTTGATTCTGAAGTTGATGTCGTTAACAGCGGTTGCGCCAGCAGCAGATGCAGCATCAATTGCCTTTCCAATTGCAGCCAGATCGTCAATGCTGGCAACGACACTGTTTGATGCTTTGTAGCCGCTGATTCGCGGAGGTTCACCTTCGTGGGGGTACACCATCTCAGGCTGCAGCGAATATCCGGATGTCTTCAGGCGATCCTTATCTGCGACGAGGCCGTGCAGTGCAGCGATGACCCGCGATGTACGTTCCGCATTTTCCGCCACTGCTGCTGCAGCCTTCGGCGCAGTATTCTCGATGCCGATGCTGACATCGGCTGTGTCAGGCTTGGCCGAAACCGTCGCTTCCCCGGATGCCATGACAACGTGCGGCCGAGGTCCCACAGTCTGTTGTGCTTCAGATGTTCCTATCAACAAGAAACCAGCAAGAAGAAGGACTACAAGTCGCATGCCATCAAGTTAGCAAGGGAGCGCCGGGACCGAGTTGATGCTCGGCGAAGCTGGAAGGTCAGAGTGAGAGGATAGGGCCAGTACCAAGCTCCACTCCGAACGCCTCCATGCGACTTCGCCATCATCCGATTGCAATCTCTCTCCTTTGCATTGCTATTGCGGGTGTGATTCTGGCCGATATCTATGTGCGCAGTCTGGGTCCCAAAGCACAGACCCGTGTTGTGCATGCGCTCAGTAAGCGATTCAATGCGACAGTCCAGCTCCGGTCATTAAAGCTTTCTCTACTTCCTCACCCCGGCGTACAAGGAAATGGACTCAGCGTATACCGGCAGGGCGATCGAGACAATCATCCATTCATCGCCATCAGCGAGTTCTCGGCACATTCAACAGTCTTCGACTTACTCTTTCAGCGCGACAAAGTCGACGTGGTTCGCTTAAACGGTTTGCAGATTCACATCGCGCCACAATCACGTTCCTCGCTTAGCAGCGGCATCAGTGCTCAGAATCGGAACAACAAGACGGCGGCACAATCGAAGCCCCAGCAGAAGCCTTCAACCATCGGCGTTCAAACGATTGTTGCCGATGGGACGATTCTGGAAATTGAGCCGAAAACCGCCGGCAAGGACCCTCTTCGATTCGATCTCTATCAGCTCACTTTGCACTCTGTAGGTCTTCATGAAGCGATGACCTTCGAGACCGTCATGGAAAATGCTAAGCCTCCAGGACGGATCCACAGTCGAGGACATTTCGGTCCCTGGAGCCAGGATGACCCAAGGCTCACGCCCGTTTCCGGCGCTTATTCATTCCGCAACGCTGATCTAGGCGTGTTCAAAGGCATCGCAGGTATTCTTGCTTCCACCGGGAGCTATCGCGGCGTTCTGGAACGGATCGAGGTGGATGGCCATACCGATGTTCCTGATTTTTCGCTAAGCGGGAAAGGCATGCCGGTACACCTGAAAGCGGCTTTTCATGCGATCGTCGATGGCACCAACGGTGGAACGGTTCTGGATCCTGTAGACGCCTCGTTCTTGCAATCTGAATTCTTGTGTCGTGGAGGGATCACGAAGAGGGCGGGTGATAAGGGCAAGACAGTGGACCTGCTTGCGGAAACAAAGGGTGCACGTATGGAGGACATTTTGAAGCTTGTGTCCGGAGATAAAACACCCGTGCTAACCGGTGCCACTCAATTTCGGTCGCGCATACTGATTCCGCCTGGGCCGGAAAAGGTGATCCAGAAGCTCTTCCTCAAGGGCACATTTGCACTTCCTTCCGCGCAGTTTACAAGCAGCAAAGTAGAGGAACGATTGAGCACACTGAGCAGGCGCGCTCAAGGCATTACTAGATCAGAAGAAGTGCACGAACCTAAATACCTTGTGGCAACGGATCTGAATGGCGCATTCGTTCTGGAAGGAGGCACCGTACAGTTCTCGCCTGTATTGTTCGAAATGCCGGGTGTACATATTTCACTGACCGGCTCGTATCAGCTGCAAACGCAGGCAATCGACATGAAGGGCCTTTTTCGGATGCAGGCGAAGGCCTCGCAAACGCAAGACGGCATCAAAGGTATCCTTTTAAAGCCGGTCGATCCATTGTTTGCGAAGCACGGTGCAGGCTTCGAACTGCCGTTCACCGTCGGAGGTACTCGCAAGCAACCTTCTCTTGGGGTATCGATTCTCCACCACAAATTCAATGTGAAGTGAGATGATGTCCAGGTACAAAGCCATCCCATGTCCTACTTTGTTTCCTCATCATTCTGTGGACGATTCGCTGCACTGAGTTGTTTGTTGTTTGTTCGGACATTCGCTCAGGGTGCCACGCCCCTCGAGGTACGTTCGTTTGGCACAGCCGATGGGAAGAGCATTTCTGTTTGGACTCTCAAGAATGCTGGCGGAATGAGAGTATCCGTCACCAATTACGGGGCTACGATCACTTCCATAGAAGTACCGGATCGTAATCAGAAGTTGGGCGACGTGGTGCTTGGCTTTGCAAACGTGGATGGGTACAAGTCGGCTGCCAACAATTCGTACTTTGGTGCCACCATCGGTCGCTACGCCAATCGGATTGGTCATGCAACCTTCCAGCTTGATGGCCAGACGTTCCACATTCCGGCAAACGAAAACGGGAATGCCCTGCATGGAGGAAAGGTTGGATTTAACCGGCGTGTTTGGCAGGCCAAAGATGCCTCCACAGCCTCAGCCCAAGCCTTAGAACTTCGTTATACCGATCCCGATGGGGAACAGGGCTTTCCGGGCAACGTCACCGTCACAGTGAAGTACACTCTGGAAGCCACAAATACACTTCGGATGGAGTACAACGCCACTACGGACAAGAACACAGTGATAAACATGGCCAACCACTCATACTTCAACTTATCTGGGCCTGGTAGCGGAACGATACTCGATGACAAGCTGACGATTCCGGCTGACCGCTTCACGCCGGTCGACAAGACGTTGATTCCGACCGGAGTACTTCAGTCTGTCGCCGGTACTCCGTTCGATTTCCGAAAGGCCACTATGATCGGAGCAAGGATTAACGACAATAACCAGCAACTGAAGCTCGGCAATGGATACGATCACAATTTCGTCTTGAATCGGGCAGGAAGTTCGCTGGCATTGGCAGCGCGCGTAGAAGACCCGAAATCAGGTCGCGTTCTCGAAGTTTCAACCACGCAACCGGCTGTGCAGTTTTACACCGGCAATTTTTTGAACGGTTCAGCAAAGGGCGTTGGCGGAGCCTATCAGTTCCGCTCCGCACTATGTTTGGAAACGCAACACTTTCCCGATTCACCGAACCACAGTGAGTTCCCCAGTACAGAGTTGAAGCCCGGACAGCCCTTTCACGCAGTGACTACCTATCGGTTCAGCACGAGCAAGTGATCTCGGAGGATTATCTAGCAATCCGTCTGAGCTTCAGCGTGTCATCTCGTAATTGCATCTGCTTCAGTCGGCGCAGGTCATCCGTGATGTCCAGCAATCTCCCGGAAACGTGATTCGATTCTTCTGAGGCCAGAAACGCTGCGATCTCAAACTGTCTTTCGGGGGAGCATCCGCCGGTTCTGCGAGTTTCGCGGGCAGCCGCAACATCCTGGGGATCCAAGTGCGCTTCCGCCTTTATGATTTCATCCGTTAGATTTGTGTAAGCCGGGCCGGGATCAAAGCAATTGATTTGAATGTTGTAGTCAGCCAGCTCCAGAGCAAGGCCTTCTACAAAACGAACGGCAGCGGCCTTCGACGTGTCGTAAGCAGAGAAATTGCGGCGTGGCTCATCGTCGCATCCACAAGCAAGAACGATGATCTTCCCGCGACGCTGCTGGAGCATGGAAGGCAATACTGCTCGACAAGACAAAGCGACGGCAACGATATTCGACATGAAGGCCTCGCGCCATTCCGCGAATGATGATTGCAGCATTGAGCGCAGAGGGCCAGGGGTGGTCGCTGCGCAAACCAGGATGTCAATGGCAGACCCCCAAGCAGCCTGCGCTCGCACCACGGCTTCGTTCAACTGCTTTTCATCACAAACGTCTGCCTGGATTCGAAGGGCATTGCCGCCATTCTGTTCGATCTCTATATGGGCCAGGTCGATCTCAGCTTTTGTCCGGCCGAGCAGGGCGATGCGCGCACCCGCCTGAGCAAAGCCAAGAGCTAGTCGCTTTCCGATCCCACGACCAGCGCCCGTAATCAGCACGCTTTTATTCTGAAGGCCAAGTAATTGCACAGCTCACACCATCTTCAGCAGATGTCAAAGTCACCCTTCAACCTGAATGCCGACGTCAATCAGGGTCATGAGAAACCATGCGCTGCGCAGGGCATAGCCGGCCAAGGCGGGCCGTGACGGAGCGTGTTAACGCAACCCGGCAAGTACATTCTGTAGGTTATACTCTCCGGTAGCGGGCCAAACACGCGTTCTGCGGCCGCAAACCATTATAGAGGCGAATGAGTAAAGAAGACAGCATAGAAGTGACAGGAACAGTGGTGGAGAAATTCCCGAGCGGCCTTTTCAGCGTTCAGCTAGATCAAGACCGAACTGTTTTGGCACATCTCGCCGGCAAGCTAAGACGAAACAGAATCCGAGTTCTGGCCGGAGATCGAGTGACACTTGAAATGTCACCTTACGATCTGACCAAGGGAAGAATCACCTACCGTCACAAATAAGCTCTTCCGTCCTCCTCGCGCAGTCGTTCCTCATCCAGCGTCGCCAATCTTTTTATCTTGAGTGAGCAACATTTTCAATTGGGTCAGCTATTAGGTTTTCCTATGAAGCAGACGAGCGCCTTCGCTGTTGGCCACTGAACTAATCAGGCTGGACTCACTCCACTACCATAAATATTTGTCACCCATTGAGCTAACGCATAAGGGCGCTAGAGAAGCTCCAGTTCGACGAGGCTACTGGCCGCAAATTTATTTCGGTGTGGCAGCAACGTCACTTGCAACTCTCATTCTGGAGCTGGCGCTCACGCGAGTGTTCTCGGTGATCTATTTCTATCACTTTGCATTCCTTGCCATATCTATTGCTTTGTTTGGGTTGGGTACTGGCGGTGTGCTTTCTTATGTGGTTTCCGCCTGGCGCTGGCCACTGTTTCAGAAGGTTGCCGGTCTTGCCATCCTAAATGCCTGCGCCATCGTGGCCTGTTTGTCCTGGCTGCTTGGACACAGCGGCAACATGCGCTCCTTTGATCTGGTTCTCGCTTATTTCGTAGCGGCCATGCCGTTTGTATTGTCTGGAACGATTATTTCGCTCGTCATCGCGGACACAATTGCTCAAGTGGATCGAATTTACTTCTTCGATCTGGCGGGCGCGGCAGTCGGTTGTGCGGCACTTGTGCCGCTGCTCAATTGGATCGGCGGGCCAAATACGATCCTGGTGGCAAGCGTGCTGTTCGCAGTCTCTGCGGCGATCTGGTTCCACTTGGCAGGCTCCTCACAAGGGCGCGTTCTGGGTGTTGTTTTAGGTCTCAGCTTGGTTGCTCTCATCACTGCAAACGCGAAGTACGCCTTCATCGATGTGAAGTTTGCGAAAGGTCAGGCGATAAGCGGTGAGTTGTTTCAGCAATGGAATAGCTTTTCGCGAATCGGGCTGAAGCGCGAGGGCGGGATGAAAAGCATCGTCATCGATGCGGATGCAGCCACTGGGGTCGCCAACTTCGATTTTGAGCATCTCTCGCAGCGTGACCGGCATACTCTTGCCTATGATGGTCCGGGGTTCCCCTACCTTTTGCGCCCTGCTGCCAAGACTTTGATCATCGGGCCGGGTGGCGGGTGGGACGTTTCACGCGCCCTGGCTTCCGGCAGCAAACAGATCACTGGAGTGGAGATCAATCCGATCATCGCCAATGTGATCATGCGGCGCAAATTTCCTCAGTTCAGCCGCAATTTATACTTTCGTCCGGAAGTGACAATTGCCGTGGAGGACGGACGTTCCTTCGTGCGACGCTCTGCCGAACACTATCAGGTGTTACAGGCAACATTGGTTGACACTTGGGCTTCCACGGCGGCCGGCGCCTTTGCTCTTTCGGAGAACAATCTTTATACGACTGAAGCTTTTGTCGACTATCTAAGACATCTGACTCCAGATGGGTTATTGGCTTTCACTCGCTGGGGATTTGTGCCACCGCGTGAGTCGTTGCGTGTTGTCTCACTTGCCATTGCCGCGTTACAAGAGCTGGGTATCCGTGATCCTGCCGGTCACGTCATTGTGGTTCGAGAAGATGCCCAGAATCTGCAAGCCTGGGGCGCAAAGGACACGATTTTGATTGGACGATCTCCCTTTTCGAGCCGCGATATCGAAACGCTTACGAGAGCGATCCCCGAATCTAAGCTTCAAGCCGTTTATTATCCCGGCATTGCGTCACCATCACCATTTCGCGACCTTTTGTTGAGCCAGGATCGCGGAGCATTCTATAGCAATTACCCTTTTGACGTTCGGCCGGTGTCTGACAATCGGCCTTTCTTCTTCTACAGCGTGCAGGCCCACGATCTTTGGGCATATTTTTTCCGAGGCTTCAGCGGAGCCGCCGATTACAAGATCAATACTGCCCTTCCGGTTTTGTTCGGTGTTGTTGGAATCAGCATTCTTGCAACCCTGGTCATCCTGGCCTTGCCGCCATTTCTTCTTGGCACTAAACTACCCAGAACTGATGGAAGTTTCAAAGCACTGCTTTACTTCTTGTGCATCGGAACAGGCTACATCCTGATTCAAGTAGCGCTGATTCAGAAATTTGTTTTGTTTCTCGGACATCCAACGTACGCGCTGACTGTAATCATCTTTTCCATGTTGCTGTCGAGCGGCACCGGAAGCTTCTTTAGCAAGCGACTGCTGCAAGGGGACACCAAGCGGCTATCTTTTGCCTTGATCTTCGTATTCGCAGCAATATGTTTGCTTGCGTTGATTATCGGTCCGATCGCAGGTGGCGAAGTAGCACTTCCGTTTGCCTTGAAGGTTGCGATTACGGTTCTGCTAATTACACCGGTAGGGTTTGCCATGGGCCTGCCCTTTCCAACCGGACTGTCCATTCTGCAAAACGTGATGCCGGCATCGGTGCGATGGGCTTGGGCGATCAACGCTGCTTCGAGTGTAATGGGTTCAGCCGGCGCTATGTTCCTGGCAATCTATCTTGGCCTGCAATGGACTCTAATCATCGGCGGCGCTTTTTACCTTGGTGCTCTCGCCAGTTTTCTTGGTTCGGCAATCGGCAAGCCCAAAACAGCTGAGATGCGGGCCACTGCAGCGGTTTAATACGGGTGAGCTAACTCTTCAGGTATTGCAGACTTTGTTCAATCAAGGCCTGCGTTCCGGCAAAGGGATCGCCGGTTGCCGTATCGAACTCCATCGAAAAGTAACCTCGATAGGCATGAGCCTGAGCAATCGCGAACATGTGACCGACGTCGACCCGAGCGGGCGGGCCATTTTTCTCGGCTAAGATTGCCTTCACATGGCTCATGTTCCACGCGAAATCAAATAATTGGGCAACTGCCATTTCGTTGTAGGCCTGGTCATGCCCACGAAGCGAATTTCCAAAGTCAGGCAAGGCGCGCAGAAACGGATGATTGGCCTTTCGCAGAACGGCAACGATAAAAAGAGGGTCTTCTGCTCCCGGGCTGTCGTTTTCCAGATTGACAGCAATTCCTTGCTGCGCACCATAGTCGGCTAGTTCTCTTAAACTTTGCGCTGTTCGTTCCACTGACAACGGCGAACCGTTCGTTGTCTTCAGATGTTGCCGGATGCTGGGCGACCCAATAATACGCGCTATATCAATCCATTTGCGGCCCCAAGCGATCGCCTCACTTCGGACGGCCGTATCGGGATGCGAAAAGTCACGAGCCGATATCCCAAGGTCAACTATGTGACTTTTGGCCGTCACCAAAGACTTGCGAAAAGCTTGAAGGTATGGCGGTTCGAGAGATGCAAAGTGGTCACCTACCGGGTTGATGTTGAAGACGCCAAAACGGTCGGCCACCATTCCAGGGAAGTCTTTCAAATCCATACCCGGTTTGCTGTGGTCGCTCCCTGAATTGCTTGGACTATCGATGACTGACCGGAATGGATACGAAGTGACAGATAAACGGTCGCGCGCGCCGGACGGAAATCGCCACTGCGGAACAGTCGCCGAACGTACCGACTGCGCAAAAAATCCTGTGCCGGCCAGGGCGGAAGATGCAGCTTGTAGCCACTTTCGGCGATTGAAGCGCATTGAACTTTCATTCATTTCGGGTTGATTGTTCATTGGAGATTGAAGAGTCTGAACCAGCTTTGCCGTACCCAGGATAAGGGTGCGCTGAAATGCTATGCCTTTGCTACCATCGTGATGCATGGAAACGAAAGTGACCATTATCAACAATGGGCCCATTCGCATTGAAGGTGAGTTCACCATCAGCGATAGCGAAGGCAATTCTTACGGGCTGGGCGGCAGGTCCGTCATCTCCCTATGCCGTTGTGGCTTGGCTGAGAACAAGCCGTTTTGCGATGGCGCTCATGGTCGCGGTGGTTTCAATTCTGCTTGTAAGGCTCGGGATCTTCCACCGCCTAAGCCCAGGATTGCTCCAGTAGCCTGAACTCCGAAATAGCTCGTTCTATCAGAAGCGGAGCTTACCAGCTTGCAGGCCACCGTTCAACTCTCGCTCGACCTCATTGACTTAAACGAAGCATTGGATACAGCCGCCCTGGCGCTGCGTGCAGGGGTCGATTGGCTGGAGGCTGGAACGCCATTGATCATTGCTGAGGGGACGAGAGCGATTCGGGAGTTGCATGCCCGATATCCCGGAACGCCGTTGGTCGCCGATTTGAAGATAATGGACGGCGCCTACCTTGAGCTGGAGATGGCGGCGAAGGCTGGCGCAAGCATGGCCGTCATTATGGGGCAGGCTCATCGCGAATCGATTGAATTGGCTGCCAAGGCCGGTCGTGATCTTGGGATCAAGGTGATGGGCGACAACATGGGAATGCCTGATGTCGTCGAAGGCGCCCGCATCCTGGAAGATCTTGGTTGCGACTACATAGTGCATCACATCGGCTATGATCGGCGCACCTTGCGCTCACAGCGGAACCAGGAAACACCAACGCCTCTCGAAGCCTTGCGGGCTGTGGTCTCAGCAGTCAGCATTCCCGTGCAAGCAGTTGGCGGATTGTCGATTGAGCAGGCGATCGAAACTCCAGGCTATGGTGCACCCATGGTGGTGATCGGAGCCCCTCTAGCGATTGACGCGCATTCTTTTCGCGTAGCTGATCGTGATCTTGAAACTTTGCTGCACTCCATCTGTGAGCGAGTGCACGCTTGGGGCGACGTGCCGGTAAACACCCGTACGCATCCCTGACACAGGTGTGCGATCACGCTGGGTTTTCTGACAACTGAACTTTCACCAACGTGACCATTGCCTAATATTAAAGAACGACCATATTGGGCTACTCCTGCATAGTATTTAGGTATTTTGTGTTGCAATGGAAGTGATGAGAAAAACAACTCTGGCAGTTCTGCTAATCACTTCTGGCTCCTTTCTGATGTCTGCGCAGGTTAAGGACGACGTCAAAAACGCTGGTGAAAGCACCAAAGACGCCGCTGTCACCGGTGCAAAGAAAACCAAAAACGGAACGAAGAAGGCCGCCAAAGCAACTGTTAAAGGCGTAAAGAAGGGCACCCACAAGGCAGCAGCAACAACCGAAAAGGGTGCTGACAAGGTTGCTGATAAGACCAGCACAAGCAACTAAGCCCAACGGTTCGAGCGGGCGGCCAAGCAGGATTCGCTAACCTTGATATAGGTTGGATTTCAGCGGAAATCTTGCCGTCCCGCTACAACTCATGGCTCATTATGATCTGCTGATTATCGGCTCCGGGCCTGCTGGACAGCGCTCTGCCATTCAGGGAGCGAAATTTGGAAAGCGCGTAGCTCTGATTGAACGCCGGGAAGTGATTGGCGGCGTTTGTATCAACACAGGCACTATACCCAGCAAAACAATGCGGGAAGCGGTGCTACACCTTTCCGGGTATAACTACCAAAATATCTATGGGGTCAGTTATCGTGTCAAAGAAAAGATCACGATGGCGGACCTGGCATTCCGCACCCAGCACGTTATTAAAACGGAGATCGATGTCACCCAAGCGCAACTAGCTCGGAACGGCATCGAGGTCATTACTGGGACCGCGCAGTTTAAAGATACGCATACGCTGTCTATCACGAACACGCGCGGGACGGTCGACGTCACGGCCGACACCATCATCATCGGAACTGGAACCAAGCCGGCATCTTCGCCCAAAGTCCCGATAAACGCTACGACAATCATCAACAGCGATCAAATCCTTGACATGCCTTCGATCCCGAAGAGCATGATCGTGGTGGGCGGCGGCGTCATAGGTGTCGAGTACACCTGCATGTTTGCGACGCTGGGTGTCCGGGTCACGCTGATTGAGAAACGACCGCGCTTATTAGAGTTCGCTGATGCAGAAATTGTAGAAGCACTGTCGTACCATCTGCGGGATCATCGCGTCACCATGCGCCTGAACGAAGAAGTTTCGAGCGTGGAGGATGGGGGCAGCAATGTCGTTGCCTATCTGGAAAGCAACAAGAAAGTAACCGGCGATGCTCTCCTTTATGCCGTGGGTCGTCAGGGCAACGTAGATGACCTGAATCTGCCGGCAGCCGGTTTGGAGGCCGACTCACGAGGCCGGATCCGGGTGGACGAGAACTACTTGACCACCCAGCCAAATATTTATGCGGTGGGTGACGTAATCGGTTTTCCCAGCCTTGCTTCGGTTTCAATGGAGCAGGGCAGGATTGCGGCCGCGCATGCCTTGAAGAAGCCTGTCACGTCTAACCCCAGCTATTTTCCGTTTGGAATCTACACCATTCCAGAAATCTCTTTCATCGGCAAAACAGAAGAGCAATTGACGGACGAGGATGTTCCATACGAGGTGGGCGTGGCTTACTATCGAGAAATGGCTCGCGGGCAGATTCGGGGCGATACGACTGGACGCTTGAAGCTGATCTTCCATCGCGATACGCATGAGCTGCTTGGTGTACACATCATTGGAGAGGGTGCCTCCGAACTGCTGCATATCGGCCAGGCTGTGCTCATCCTGAAGGGAAAAGTCGACTATTTCGTAGATACCGTTTTCAATTACCCAACATTGGCGGAATGCTACAAAGCAGCAGCTTTCAATGGACTGAACAAGCTGGTTCAGGTATAAATCATCATGCCTTCCGACATCGGCATCCTAATCACGGAGCGTATCTCTGCGGCAGTAGTGAAGAATCATGCGCTTTCCGGCGCACTACGATTCGCCCCGGACGATGTCCTGAACTCCTCGTCTGCCGACCCCTTACGAGGTTTACTAACCGACAAAATAATCGGCCTGCTGTCGGATCTGGTCAACAGTTTGGATGTGCCGGAGAAGCCGTCCTGCATTGGCCTGGGAATGCCGGGTATCTTGCGCAACGGCAATGTCGAAGATTCGCCCAACCTGGTCCAATTCAAGGGCGTAAATGTCAAGACACTTGTCGCTGAGGCTTTAAAGCCGCGCTTTGGCGAAGTACCTGTTTCTGTGTTCAATGATGCCGATGCCATGGCGGCCGGTGTAGCGGCGACGCAAGGCCAGCTTGATCGCTTGATCCGTGTTTGGACTTTGGGAACGGGAATCGGGTATGGTCGCTACCCATATTCCAAAGGAGTTTGGGAAGCAGGTCATTCTGTCGTTTCCCTTGATCCAAAAGAACAGTTCTGCGCTTGCGGTGGCAAAGGACATCTCGAGGGGATTATGGGCCATCGTGCCATGCGTCTCCGCTTCATGGATTTGGAGCCAGAAGAAGTCTTTGCACAAGCCAGCGAGGGTGAAGCCCGCTGTGTTGATTTTGTGAAGCTTTGGCACCGGGCACTGGCTGCAGGAACCGCTACCAGCATCCATCTGGATGGACCGGGGAAGTTCTACATCACAGGCGTCAATGCACGCTTTCTCAATCTGGTCCTTCTGCGGGAGTACTTGAACGAGATGGTGAAGCTTAGCCCCCTGCAGGGCTATTCCGTTCAAGTGGTCTCAGGTGGCGAAGAGGTAGCAACCATCGGCGCCGCGGTTAACGCTTCCCAGCAGGCTGAACGCGGCTGATGCCTGGTTTCTGCTTCTAAGCTGCGGCAGTCTTTGCCGGTACCGCGTCCCGCCTGAGCGGAGCACCTCCGAGTAGTGGAAGCAGGAAAATATTGGCCAGGATGTCGATGATGGTTCCAGCTACAACCACCAAGCCGAAGCGCTGGGTGGGTGGAAAGTTGGATAAAGCGAAAATGGCAAAGCCGGCCGCAATGATCACATCTGAATAAACAATGCCGCGCCACTGTTCCCGTCGGCCGGCAACCCAACTCTTCCATCCTGTTTGGCCATCACGTTGCGCACGCCTGACACCAAATACCAGGTGCACCATGGAGTCGATAGCCATGCCAATGCAGACATTCGTTGCAGGAGCGGAAATGATGTCGACTGGGATGCCAAACCAACCGATGCCGCCCAACATACAAAGTGGAACCAGGCAAAGGCTAAAAATCATTGCCGCTGCGATTCGAAAGCTTCGGCCGACGATAAAGGCAACGATGCTGAAGAATACGCCGAGCCAAAGAAGGCCACTTACCAAGCTCGATCGCACCAGCTTCGCAAGCGCACCCTGCAACTCATAGACTCCGCCTACAAGGGCTGGCCGGAACCCGAACTGCCGAACAACCCGCTTCAAGTCTTCCACAACAGCTACGCGCGGCTTACTTCTGGCATGTTCATTCATGCGTAGATAATAGGCAGCCATCGTCCTATCCTTTGTGACGAAAGTACTTGCCACGCGCTCATGCTTCGGCTCGCTCATAATTTTCAGCAAACGATCCCAGCTGAACAGGAATGCGAAGGCATGTCTATGCCCTTCCGCCATCAGAACGGGCAACGACAAAGAGGTTCCTACTTCTTTTCGTTCTTCCAAAGCGTCCTGCAAAGCCCACATGTTCTGATACTGTTCTTTGGTTGCAAGCTTGCCGCCTCCAGGGGCCGAGATCACCAAAGTCAACGGATTTGAGCCGCCATTGCGATCTACATAATCAAGTCCTTCTCGCGGCTGCTCTCCGGCTTTGAAATAGCGCAGAAGACTTGGGTCAGTATCCAATTTCCAGATTCCAAGAGCCAACAACGCGGTTCCAAGGACAGTGGCAAGCGAGAGCAGCGCGAAGCGGCCTTCCCAAAACTTGGAAGAACCAGCACCTTCTGCCACAGCCTTCGTTTGTTTCGGCTCGGTCCATTCGAGAAAGGCAGGGTACATCAAGTAAGCGCAGATGAGTGCAATAACGGTGCCCACCACGCCACCAAGTCCTAATTCGCGAAGCGGCTTTGCCGGAACCAGAAGCAAACTTCCAAAGCCGAGTGAGGCGCACACCATGGACCAGAACGAGGCCGGCAAAGTCATACGCCAGGCTTGAGACCCCAAGTTATCCTTGTTCTGCTTTTCTTCTTTGCCGGAAGCAAGGGTCTGCCAATTGAATGTCATGTAAACCAAATGTGACAACGTCACCACAAAGACGATGGTCGTCAGATTGGCAGTGAGAATCCCAATCTTCTCGCCAAAAACGCCTTGCAAAAGAAGCGTCGCAAGCACTGCACTTGTACAAGTGGACAGAATGCCGAGTGTCAGCTTCAGCGACCGGAACAAGGCTGCCATTGCAACACCGAAAAGCAAAAACGAAGTGAGGCTAAATGTATCGAAGTCGTGGCGCAGGTTTCTCCGGATCATCTCAGCCACATAGGAAGCACCAGCAATCTGAATCTGGAAGTCGCTTCGATCGAACTGCTTGACGATTTGCTCCATACGTCCGATCAGAATCTCGCTGTTTCGATTGGAAGCAAAAACCACCAAGTTACTCGATCGGCCATTTTCCGCGATCAACAATCGCTTCCAGAATGGGCTTTTTGCGGCATCTTTGAAGTCTTTCGGGCCGTTAGCAAGGCTTTGAACACTGCTGACACCAGGAAGTTTTTCGAACTGCTCGTTTAATCGGGCGATCCGGGTTAGATACGAGTCCGAGGAGATGCTGGGAGCGGCTACGCTGACAATCAGCTGACTTCCAGAGGGGAAGATCCGATCGATCTTAGCTGACTCCTTGAAGTTTGCGTCATTCGACGAGAAGAAGAAGTTTTCGTCAACACGAGGCTTAAGGTCAACGAGACCCGCGACTAAGCCAAGCAGTGATAGCGTGACCGCCAGCATGACCCAGTGACGTGCTGGCAGCTTGAATTGAAATGCAGGCATGAACTCCTGAATTATATGATCGACGGACCAGTTTCCCTTCGTACAAGACAAGTACGCCTGGATACGTCTTCTGCCGCAATCCCAGCCATTTAAAGGCGTGTATCTCTTTTAATTGCCGAATTACTTCTGCTACAAAGAGGACGTACATGCATTTTTCGATCAGCAGGAAACGGGCAGCACTATGCTTGGCTTTCTGCCTCTTAACAACCTCGGTCGGCAAGACAAACTGGCTCACGTATGGCGGCGATGTGCAGCGAAGCGGATTCGCTGCCGACGAAACGTTGCTTACCAAAGACAATGTGAAGCAATTAAGGGTGCTCTGGAAGAGCAAATTGACAAACGAACCTTTGTTTCTCAACAGTCTTACAACGCCGCTTGTGGTCAACCCTGTGTACACCAATCATGGTGCCGACGAGTACGTTGTAGTGGCAGGTAGCTCCGACAACCTGTTCGTTCTCAATGCCGAAAATGGAAAGATTGTCTGGCAAAAGCACTTCGAGAATAAAGGCGGTCCTTCACCCGGCGGGGCAGGAGAAGAATCCTATTTCTGTCCCAATGCCCTGAATGACACGCCTACGGTGGAGCAGTTTGGGCCAAATGGCGGCACGGTGTTCGTCATCTCCATTGACGGCAAGCTGCACGGCTTGAATTTGGTCAACGGGGAAGACCGATTTCCGCCGAAAGACTTTGTTCCGCCCTATTCGAAGAACTGGAGCTTGAACCTGGTTGGCGATAGTCTCTACACCAGTACGTCGCAAGGTTGCGGACGTGCAAAGTCCGGCGTTTGGGCCATGAACCTGAAGGCGGCAGATAAGCCCATTTCATTCTTTCAAGCCGAGTCCTCCGGTGGAGGCATCTGGGGCCGCGGAGGCGTATCGAGCGGTAAGGACGGACGGCTCTACGCCGAGACAGGTGATGGTACGTTTGCACCTGCATCCGGCAAGTACGCCGACTCTTTTGTCGCCCTGCTGCCAGCTAAGCTGACCGTGGCCGACTACTTCACGCCGGCCAACGCGACATTTCTCACTCGTAAGGATTTAGATATGGGCAACAGCACGCCCGTTGTTTTTACGTATAAAGGGCGAGAACTCCTGGTCGGCTCCGGCAAAGAAGGAACACTGTTTTTGCTTGATGCGAATTCGTTAGGCGGAGAAACGCATCGGACTCCGCTCTATGCTCAGCAGTTTGGTAACGAAGGTAACGACATTGCCGGACGTGGCTTTTGGGGCTCGTATTCTACCTACGAGGACACGAAAGGCGTTCGTTGGATCTACGCACCCATGTGGGGCCCAGTGCATCCCAAAGCGCCGCAATTTCCCACAAAGAATGGAGACTGTCCCAACGGCAGCATCATGGCGTTCACGGTCGATGACAAGGATGGCCATCCGACACTCACTCCGCAGTGGATCTCGCGCGACATGAACGTACCAGAGCCTCCTGTGATCGCGAATGGCATGGTATTCGCTATCTCAAGCGGAGAGTTCCTGCGGCAATTCAAGGACAATGGTCAGCCGTATAGCGCACAGGAACGTGTCGCCCAATCAACCGGTGCAACGCTGCATGTCTTCGATGCCGCCACCGGCAAAGAGCTTTTTGCCAGCGAGCAAGGTCTGAGTTCATTCACTCACTTTGGAGGTTTGGCGATCACAGATGGTCGGATCTTCCTCACCACACATGACTCGACTGTGTACGCGTTTGCCGGACCAGAACAATGAGGCTACCCAAACGTCGGCTTCACTCAATGCGAGGCCTCTAAACTTCTTTGCCGCACGGCCAGGAATTCATCTCCGGACTGCCAGCTTGAGATCGATGGCGTGTTCGCAAAATCAAGGCCAAGTGCCAACCCGAAGTCGCCCATCTGCTCAATACCTGACATATCCCAGTCGTCCTTGTACTCGTCGGACGGGCGGTGATAATGCTCGTCGTTGTAGGTCTCGAATACCTTTTTGCCAAATCCGGGTTCTTTGCCGACATAATCGGACCCTTGGTCAATTGAGAACGCTGGTATTCCAACGCGAGCCAGAGAAAAGTGATCGGAACGGTAGTAGTGGCCTTGTCCTGGTTCAGCATCTGGCTTGATGACGAGATGAAATCGTCTTGCCTCTGCCTGAACAAGGGGCCACAAGGTAGTGCGTTCAGCCCCGGTGACATGTAGATCATTGGTGCGTCCAAATGGATAAAACGCATCGAAGTTTAAATCGGCTTCGGTTTGGCTGGCCGGAACGATTGGGTGCTCGCCGTAATACTGCGATCCGAGTAGATTCTGCTCTTCCGCTGTCACAAAGATAAATAACGCGCTGCGCTTCGGTTTTACTGGCAGAGCCGCCCAGGCACGAGCAACCTCAAGCACCAGAGCGCACCCTGTTGCATTGTCAACAGCACCGTTGTAGATTTTGTCATTGTTCACGGGAGTTCCAATGCCCAGATGATCCCAGTGCGCCGTAAACAAAACGGCTTGATTTCTGGTGCTGGAACTCGCCCCGTCGACCCTTCCGATTACATTCCGACTCTCGATACGTCGAAGCTGAACCGGGACATGTCCGCTGACATTCACTCCCAATGGGATCGGGCGAAACGACTTCCGGTTTGCCAAGACCAACAGCTCATCCAGGGTCTTGCCTGTGCCCGCCGTCAGTTTGCTTCCGGCCGCTTCCGTCAGCCAACCCGCTAAGTTAAGGCCGTGTTCGCCTGGTTTCAGGACTAGTTCAGAGTGTTCCTGGCTCCAGGAGCCTTTTACGACTCCCCAGCCGTAACCGGCAGTCGGTGTGGTGTGAACGATCAAGGCGGCCACCGCTCCCCGGCGCGTAGCTTCTTCAAACTTGTACGTCCAGCGTCCGTAGTAGGTCAAAGCCGGCCCAGCAAAGAGCTTGGCATCGTTGGACGGAGGTTCATTGGTAAGGAAGACGGCAACCTTGCCGTGCAGATCGATGCCCTTATAGTCGTCCCAGCCAAATTCCGGGGCGGAAATGCCGTGGCCCACGAACACAGCTTCGGCATTGAAGTCGTTTTCAGGGATCTGTGAGAAAGCCGTCCCAACGAAGTCTTCGATGAACCGCAAGTTAAACGGCTGCTTACCGCCGCTTATCTGCATGGTGGCACTTGGGTCTGTTGTCGAACCGAGCAACGGGACTTTCTGGAAGTAAGTTCCGTTTTCACCACCGGCGGCCACTCCTTGAAGTTTTAGCTGGCTTGCCAGATACTCGGTCGCCAGTTGTTCACCACCGGTGCCCACGCCGCGCCCTTCCAGCCGGTCGCTCGCCAGAAATTGAACATGGGCACGCATGTTGTTTCCGGAGATATGAATCTGCTCTGCTCGAATGAGGGCCGGAAGTAGCAAGGCAGCAAATAAGGGCCGCAACATGAAAACCAGTGTATGCGGCTTGAACTTCGAGCAATCGCTACACTGTGGTCAGGCAAATCATGGCAGCACGAGGCAAGCTCAAGATCTACCTCGGCTATGCGGCTGGCGTTGGTAAGACCTACCAGATGCTGGAAGAAGCTCAGGCTCTACGAGCAGAGGGTTCAGACCTCATCATCGGATACTTCGAACCGCATGGCCGCAAGGACACGATTGCGAAAACAGAAGGCCTGGAAATCATCCCGCGCAAGTTGGTGCCTTACCGTGGCTCCGAGTTTGAGGAAATGGATGCTGACGCCATTGTGGAGCGGCATCCAGCTGTCGCCGTTGTGGATGAATTTCCGCATACCAACGTTCCCGGTTCAAGCCGTACCAAGCGCTGGGAAGATGTACTTCATTTGCTGGACAGCGGCATCGACGTACTGACGACGATGAACGTACAGCACCTTGAAAGCCTGAATGATCAGATGACCCACATCACGGGCATCAAGGTACGGGAAACCATTCCAGACTGGGTTGTCAAGCAAGCTGACGAAGTGGTGATGGTGGATGTCACACCGCGAGCGCTCCTGAACCGCCTGGAGCGCGGCGTAGTTTATCCGCCAGAAAAGGCCAAACGAGCGCTTGAAAACTTCTTCAAAGAGTCAAGCTTGGTTGCGTTGCGCGAACTGGCTTTGCGGCAGACCGCCCAGGAAGTGGAAGAGCGCATGGATCAGGATGAAAAAACCGAATCGTCCGTGCCCCGGGATGCAGTATCAGAAAGCGATGGTGGTCCCAGGCTGGATGATGCGGTCATCATCTACATCACCGATGATCCGACCACAGCCATGTTGATCAGGCGTGCACGCCGGGTAGCAGATGTCATCCATGCGAAATGTTTTGCGGTTTGTGTGGCCGGCGATGGGCAACTGCAGGCCCTGCCGCTGGCAAAACGCGAGTCAGTGGAGCGTCATCTCAACTTCGCTCGTAATCTGCACATCGACACAAGGGTTCTGAGTGGCAAGGACGATGCCAAAGCGATTGTGGATTTTGCCCGGTCACAGAATGCACGCCAAATCTTTCTTCCTCGGGTCGTAGGAACAGGAGTCGATCGCCTTCTTGGCAAGAATCTTGTCAATCGAATTGTTGGACTCGCTCACGACATGGAGGTGACCATTGTGGCAGACCGGCGCATTCGAGAGATGGTTAAATAGGCCAATAAGTTAGACTAAGACTTTCGGGCCGTGGCGCAGCCTGGCTAGCGCGCTTGCTTGGGGTGCAAGAGGTCCCGGGTTCAAATCCCGGCGGCCCGACCAGCCGCTCAAAAATCTTCAAACTTCTTCTTTGAGCATTTCCAAACTGCTGCCAGTGAGCCTCGACAGCGGAAATCTGCACGCTACAATGACATTTGCAAAAATGGCAAAGCTTTTAGAGGGCAAGAACGCCCTCATCCTGGGCGTGGCAAATCGCTGGAGCATCGCTTATGCGATTGCGGCCGCATTTCAACGTGAGGGCGCCCGAGTTGTATTGACCTACCAGGGCGAACGCCAGCGCCAGACCGTTGAAGAACTTGGGGCAGAGCTAGGTTCTGAACGAGTCATCAACTGTGACGTGACAAAGGAAGAGCAACTCACTTCATTAGTGAATGAGCTTTCCACGCTGACGTCGCCTTTGCATGCAGTGATCCACAGCATTGCGTTTGCTGAGAAAGAAGATCTTAGTAAACCGTATCTTGAGACCAGTCGGAACGGCTACTTGCTTGCTCAGGAGGTGAGCAGTTATTCCTTGGTTTCGGTTGCCCGGGCCGTAAAGCCGCTGATGTCCGAAGGTGGGTCGATCATCACATTGACCTACCTTGGTTCGACACGCGTGGTGCAAAATTACAATGTAATGGGAGTAGCGAAGGCCGCCCTGGAGGCCTCCGTGCGCTATCTTGCGAGCGATCTCGGACCAGTCAACATCAGGGTTAACGCAATCTCTGCAGGACCGATTAAAACCGCCTCTGCTCGTGGCATCAAGGATTTCTCAAAAGTTCTGGATGCTGTAGCTAGTCACGCTCCTTTGCGTCGCAACACAAATCCAGCTGAAGTCGCAGACGCTGCGGTTTTTCTGGGCAGCGACCTAGGTCGCGGCGTTACAGGTAATGTAATGTTTGTGGATGCCGGCTTTCAATCGGTCGGCATCGGCCTTTGAACTAGTGCAAACGTGTATGTGAGGCATGGCTTTCTAACTTTCCATTATCCGGACCGTCCAACTCTTCGCGGCGATAGTTCCTCAGTGAACCAAACCTTCTGCGTCGATCGAGCGGCTCCTGGATCGACAAGACAAACGAGTTTGAACTCTTACCAGTAACCATATGATTCAGGTTGAAAGTCTCTCCAAGAGATACGCGCGCCACGTCGCAGTCAATGACATCTCTTTCGCTGTGGACAAGGGCGACATCGTCGGGTTTCTAGGCCCGAACGGCGCCGGAAAAACCACCACGATGCGCATTCTCACTTGCTTCATGCCGCCCACTGACGGCAAGGCATCAGTGGCAGGCTTTGATGTCTTCGAAAAACCATTCGAGGTTAAAAAGCGCATCGGCTACCTGCCTGAAACACCGCCTGTGTACCCCGAGATGAGCGTCCAGGATTATCTGACGTTTGTGGCCGGCATCAAGAATGTTCCGAGCAATGAAGTAAAGCGCCGCACCAGCGAGGTGATGGAGCGCTGCTCGGTGGCTGACGTCAGGAGCAAACTGATTTCGAAACTTTCCAAAGGCTATCGGCAACGGGTGGGACTCGCGCAAGCGATCATCCACAATCCCGATGTCCTGATCTTGGACGAGCCCACTTCGGGTCTTGATCCCAAGCAGATTATTGAAACCAGAGAGCTGATCAAGAGTCTGGCCGGTGAACACACCATCATCCTGAGCACGCACATTCTGCCCGAGGTAGAAGCGGTCTGTGAGAAAGTCATCATCATCAATAAAGGTAAGGTGGTGGCCACTGACTCCGTCGAGCACCTTCGCAATAGAACTGGCGGCGGTGCGGTACAGGTGCAAGTGGATCCCGCCGGTAATGCCGATGCGCAAACCGTACGGCAACGTTTGGAGCAGGTTGCCGGTGTTTCCAAAGTTTTGGAGCGCGGCGTGGCAACAGACCGTTTGTTGTACGAGGTGGAAAGCTTGCCAGGGCAAAATGCTCGGGCGGCGCTGGCGCGTGCCATTGTCCAATCAGGCTGGAACCTGCTTGAGTTGAAGTCTCTGACCCACAGCTTGGAAGAAGTGTTCTTGGAGCTTACTGGAGGCGGCACGCAGCCGGAGTCAATCGATGCGGTTACCGCAACGGAAGGTGTCGAATGAGGAATATCTGGGTCATTTGCAGGCGTGAGTTGTATTCATACTTCGTGTCTCCCATTGCCTGGGTTTTGCTGGCCATCTTCGGGCTTCTTAGCGGAGCCTTCACGTACCTCATCACAGCCAATTTCGTTCGCGTCGGCTTTGAAAGCCAGATGACGGGTCAATCAATGCCGATGAACTTGAATGAACAGGTCATCGCGCCTTTGTTTTCCAATGTTGCTGTCATTGGCTTGTTTCTCATACCGCTTATCAGCATGCGTTTATTTGCGGAGGAGAAGAGGCAAGGCACTATTGAGCTGCTGGTTACCTCACCCATTCACGACCTAGAAATCGTGCTTGGCAAGTGGCTGTCTGCTGTCATCATGTACGCTGCGCTTCTGGGCGTTCTGGCTCTCGACTATGCCTTTCTATTCCTGTATGGCAACCCGGATTGGAAGCCGGTTCTCTGCGGCTTCTTTGGCATTCTGCTGCAAGGCGCTTGCTTGCTCGCTCTCGGCACATTCATTTCCACTCTCACCCGCAACCAGATCGTAGCCGGCGCGATTGGGTTTGCCTTGGCACTGCTGCTTTGGATCCTCAACTGGACTACTTCATTCGGCAACTCAGACACGGTCCAGGTTTTGAATTATCTATCCATCGTTAGTCATCTCGACAGCTTCACCCGTGGCGTCGTAGACACCAAAGACGTCATTTACTACTGCTCCATGATCTTCCTAGGTTTGTTCTTGACCTCGCGCTCGCTTGAATCTTTACGGTGGAGGGCATAATGGCAAATCTGGATCATAAAAACACCGTCAAAGCGCGCCAAACTCAATTCGGCGCAACTGCGAGTTTATACACTCTCGTCGTCATTGCTGCCCTGGTGCTGGTGAACTGGTTGGGAAATCGCTACAACAAATCAATTGATACAACCAGCAACAAGCGGTTCACTTTGTCGCAGGAGACGATCAAGGTTCTGAACGGATTGAAGACCGATGCCAACATCTTGTATTTCGATCGCGCTAGCCAATTCGAGCAAGCAAAGACGATGTTGGACCGTTATGCCAATGCTTCAAAAAAGGTCCACGTTCAATACATCGACTTACAAAAGCAGCCGACTCTCGCTCGTTCATATGGTGTCCGAACTCCTGGTACAGCATTCATCGATTTGGGCCAGCGTCGGGAAGAAGCGAAGGCTGTCACCGAGGAAGGCCTGACGGGAGCGTTTCTCAAAGATCTGAAGGGTGTTCGCAAAGTGTGCTTCGTTAGTGGAGGCCAGGAACACCCGCTCGATGAACAAGGCTCAGATGGTCTTTCCCATTTCAAGACGTTTCTCGAACGTGACAATTACCAGGCTCAATCCACCTCGCTGATCGACAAAACGGAGGTGCCTGCCGAATGCACGGTGTTGGCCGTAGCCGGTCCAAAGAATGACTACACTGCTAACGAAGTAAGCGCTTTAAAGAAGTACGTGGAGAGCGGTGGACGCGTATTCTTTCTGCTTGATCCTCCCTTAAACCTGGGACGTGAAGTCATTTCGGACAACGCCGCCTTGGCTGACTTACTGACAAGCTGGGGTGTCACGCTCAACAAGGATTTGGTCCTGGAGCAGAACCCAATGGGCCAGATTTTCGGCTTTGGACCTGAGATCCCACTGGTTTCGAGTTACGAGTCGCAGCCGATTGTTAACGATCTCAAGAATTCGGTGACTGGGTTCCCGGTGGTTCGATCATTGCAGGTCAAGAACGGCGCCAAGACGACTGTAGACAAGCTGTTTTCCACTACGGATCGGGCAATCGCGACGGTAAAGCTGAACTCGAACGAGGTAAATCCAAACGATCCAAACAACAAGAAGGGCCCGTTTGTTCTTGGCGCAGCTGGAACCTTTAATACCGGCGATCCCAAGAAGCCGGGTAGATTTGTCGTAATCGGCAGCTCCGGCTTTCTGGATAACGGGATGCTCGGCTTCCAAGGCAATCGCGACCTGGCGCTCAATGCCGTGAACTGGTTGTCATCTGATGAAGATCTCATTTCCATACGTCCGAAGGAAACAGAAGATCGGCGATTAAACGTCACTCAGCGACAGATGAACGTTTTTGCCTATACGGATCTCATCGCGTTTCCGCTGGTGATCATTATTTCCGGCGTCATGATCTTCCTGAAGCGCAGGTAACGGATGGGCTCAAAGAATCTAGTTGTTGCTGCTGCGCTTTTGCTTGTGCTGAGCGGTGCCGTGTGGTGGGCGAAAAAGCATCCAAGTTCCGGAACGACTGGCACGAACACGCCTTCGACCACCACAAACCTGGTTAACGTTCCAGCTGCTTGGATAACACAGATCGATCTCAGTCGAAAAGGGGGATCGACGGTTCAAATCAGTCACGAAGGTGGCAAGTGGCAGATCACGGCTCCGCAAGCCTTTGCAGTCGATCAAAGCACCATTGACGGCATCACCGGAGCCGTCAGTCCTGCCGTTGCTGAAAACGTCGTTGATCCAAAGGCATCCGATATCGCTCAGTTTGGTTTGAATGCTCCCAGCCTAACAGTGACGGTCCACGAGAAGGGCGGAAAAGCCGACAAGATCCTTTTCGGTGACGACATTCCTGCAGGATCATCGGTTTACGCCTCCGTTGGTTCAGATCCGAAGGTTTATGCAGTTGCCTCTTCAGTAAAAAGCTCTTTAGACAAGACTGTGAATGATCTTCGTGATAAGCGACTGCTGACCTTCGACACCAACAAGCTCACCCAACTAGAACTGGATAACACTAAGGGCCAGTTGGTTTTTGCAAAGAGTAACGGAGGCGACTGGCAGATCACCAAGCCATCTGCAATGCGTGCGGACGGTGGTTCGGTCGATGATTTGATCCGGAAATTAGGCGACGCAAAGATGGACCTCAATGCCAGCCCGGACGATCAGAAAAAGGCCTTGGTTGCTTTCGCAGCTAGCACTACTGATAGCGCTGCAAAGCTGACAGACGCATCGGGCACTCAAACGCTCACAGTCAAAAAGTCCAAAGACGATTACTATGCCAAAAGCACCATCGCTGCTGGTGATTATAAGTTGGCGGCTGACTTGGGGAAAGATCTAGAAAAAACAGCTGACGACTTTCGTAACAAGAAGGTCTACGACTTCGGCTGGAGCGATCCGACTAAATTGCAACTGGACGGAGGCACCGGCAGCCAGACTTTCGTGCGCAGCGGAACCGATTGGAAGAAAGATGGCAAGACAATGGACCCTGGCACTGTGCAATCACTGATCGACAAGCTTCGCGAGCTTACCGCCACCAAATTCCCGGCCACCGGCTTTACGACTCCTATCGAAACCGCTATCGTCACCTCGAACGACGGAAAGCGGACCGAACGTGTGGAATTCGCCAAGGTTGGCACGGGCTATCTCGCCCGGCGGGCTAACGAGCCGGCCCTCTATGAGCTGGACGGTAAGGCCGTTGAGGATATGCTGGGAGCAGCTAAGTCGATTAAACCAGCATCTGCAGCGGCTAAGAAATAAAGCTAGCTGCATTGTGCGCGATGCCAGCTCTCAACACTGACCTTTATCAACTGACGATGGCGGCAGGCTATTTCGCCGCTGGAAAAGCAGACGAGATCGGCACATTCGAATTGCAAATTCGCCGCCTTCCTGCGCAGCGTAATTTCCTACTGGCTGCCGGTCTCCAGCAAGCAGTCGAGTACCTCCTCCAATTGCGTTTCGAGAGTTATGAGATTGAATACCTTCGCTCATTGCCTCAGTTCGGCAACTCTCCGCCTGAGTTCTTCCAATATCTAGCCGACTTTCGGTTCACAGGCGACCTGTTCGCCATGCCGGAAGGTACTCCTTTCTTCTCGGGTGAGCCAATCGCGTTCGTTCGAGCGCCTTTGATCGAGGCTCAGCTGGCAGAGACTTACCTCCTGTCCACGTTTGCATTTCAAACATCGGTCGCATCGAAGGCCGCTCGTTGTGTCATAGCTGCGCAAGGACGTCCAATTATTGAGTTCGGAACCCGTCGTGCCCATTCGCCGGCTGCTGGATTGCTGGCTGCACGAGCCGCCTATATCGGTGGCTGTACGGGTACAAGCAACACGGAAGCCGGTATGCAATTCGTGATCCCGGTTTCAGGAACAGCTGCGCACTCGTTCACCATGGCTTTCTCCAAAGAGGAGGATGCGTTCCGGCAATTGCAGCAAGTCTTGGGTAGGTTCACGGTCTTTCTCATCGATACCTATGACACCTTGGAAGGCGCTCGACTCGTCGCACGTCTTGGTGGCCCCTTGACAGGCGTTCGGCTTGACAGCGGAAACCTGGAAGGACTCTCTAGAGAAGTCCGCACCATCCTTGATAATGCCGGGTTGAAGGATGCAAAGATTATGGCGACCAACGATCTCGACGAGTACCGCATCGAAGAGTTGATCGAAAAAGGAGCCCCGATTGATAGCTTCGGAGTGGGAACGCAATTGGCTACGTCGGCCGATGCTCCTAGTCTTTCTGCCATCTACAAGCTGGTTGAACTTAGGCGAGGTGAGCACGTTCACTACACTGCGAAATACAGTGATGAGAAGGTCACTGTTCCTGGAGCGAAGCAGGTCTTCCGATCTGAGGGCAGCGATACGATCGCACTCGGTAGTGAGTGCCCCGGTGATTGCAGTGGGCAACCCCTACTTCGGCCCGTGCTGGTCAATGGTGACCTAGTAGAGGCTTTACCGACGGCAAGCCGTGCTCGTGAATACACGCTCCGCGGCCTAGCGGCACTCCCTCCGCCCATCCGGTCGTTACGTGCTGCATTGCCCTATAAAGTCTTTTTAAGCCAAAAGCTGCAAGACCTTTCAGCTTCGGTCAAGCAGGAGCATGACAACTCCGCAGCTCATCCATAATAAGTTGTGGCAACTGTCTTTTTCGATGTCGACACCCAGGTTGACTTCATGTTTCCTGCTGGTTCGCTTTATGTACCGGGCGCTGAAACCATCGTTCCGCAATTAACGGCTTTAACCCATTTTGCGCTTGCCCGCAAGTTGCCCATCGTTGCTACAGCCGATGCGCATAGTGAAGACGATCCGGAGTTCAAGCAATGGCCGCACCATTGCATCGTCGGAACAGCCGGTCAATCGAAAATTGCTGCTACTTCCGTTGCCAAAGCACAAATTCTCCGCTCGACACCGGACTCCTGGTTCTCTGTCAAACCGCTTCTGACTGGCGCTCCTCAAGTCATTGTGGAAAAGCAACAGCTGGATGTCTTCACCAATGGCAATCTCGACCGCTTACTCGAAGGTCTGCATGCGACGGAATACGTTGTTTATGGAGTGGCGACTGAACTCTGTGTTCAATGTGTTCTGATGGGCTTGCTGAAAACCGGAGTTCCTGTGCATCTTGTTAGCGATGCCATCAAGGGCATTGATGAGAGTGCAGCCAGCAAAGTGATCGACCAATTTAAAGGCACTGGCGGGCTTGTCACATCCACGGCAGCCCTAATGAGCTGATTAGCGCGTAAGACTCAAAACGTGTTGTCCGGCCGGCAAGATGATCGTCTGCGATGCTTCAGAACCATCCCGGCCAGGGACACGGACGGGAACACCGTCGACTTCCAGCTTGGCGGCAGCTGTTTGTAAACGAAGCAGTGCTCGTCCTGGGCTGTTGTAAGTCAGATCTTCACGTCCACCCGAAATTGTTGCTGTCTGTACGTTGCCATTGAAGTCCAAAACGGGCACAGGCACATTGCCGAAACCTGGAGTGATTCGGTGCTTGCCGGCTGGCAACAGAACGAAGTCACGGTTCTGTATCGGCCACGGCTTTCCATCAATCTCAACCGGTCCTTGCCAATGCAAACGCGTTCCTTCGCTTGCATCAACGTCCAGTTCATCAGGACGTGAACTCTGGCCAAAACTTGCTTGAGCTGCCGCGACGGGCAACAGCCCCATATCCTGCTTGTCAATGGAATTCTCAAAGTAGACAGCAACGTTTCCAAACCCGGCAGACGCGGAATGCACCAATTCGAGAAGCTCGCCCCCCACCTGCTTCTTTGTCGGGTACACATCCTGGTAACGATCAACAACGTTGATGTCTACAGCCAGTTTCTCGCGTGTTCCAGGTGCTAACTGAGCATACTGTGCCGATAACTTCGCGTATCGTTCCGGTCCCAAACTCCATAGGGTTGCCGGATCCTCCACCAACAGCGTAGCTCCATGTGAATGCAAGATTGGCAATGCTTTCTGTACATCTGCCCCAAGCAAGTCTCGAATGCGAGGATCGAAGCGATCGTCAATGTGAGTGAGCACCAGGTCGAGAAAAGGTTTGTTCTTCCTGATGCCCTCTAAGTCCTGCAACCAATCTTTTTGCATCTGTGCAGCCAGGGATGCCCGATAGTCCAGGAATTGGCGAAGCAATTTCTGTTTTGATGCTGGAGAGATGACATTATCTGCCTCAAACAGCAGCTTGGGGTCTACGGCTGCGATGTGCTTGAAGTCGCGCCTTACCTCATCATTCATCGGCGTGAAGCGGGCTGGATTGGATACACCTTCCAGCGACTCGAAATAAAGCTCAGCCAGATTCACGCCATCCCAATCAAAGCGCTGGAGCAGCTGATCAATCTGACGCAATGCTTCCTTGTGACAATCCGGATTCTGCAGATTCATCAGCTTGCGCCAGTCGAGTTGCGCATCCTGGCCTGCTGCGGTTTGTTCACGCCAGGCAGGGTGGTCTATCCAGAACTTCTCGCTGACATGGGGTAGTTCCAGCCATGCGTACACTCGGATGGATTGACGATGACAGGACTCAATCAGTCGAAGGAGGTATTCGTCGGCCTGCGCATCTGGTTCCATGTTGTGCCAAGCAGCGACGTGCAATGTTCCAATCCCAGATTGCCGCCAGCGCTTTGCCAGATAATCTACATCGGCGCGAACCCGGTACGACGAGTCAAAAAACGCCCATAAGCTGGAACTGGCGAAGGGTGCCTCCATGCCAAGATCCGCCAAGGCTTGTGGCAAGTACGGATAACGCCCAAAACCTTCGTCCCCCAGTGACGAGGCTACCCATAAAACCGCACCCGATCCGACACGCTTTCCCGCCAGAAGTGGGGCATGTTTCCATCTCTCGGTAGCAAACACCTGAAAGTCTGCAGGAACTACAACGTGCGGAAGCGTTTCTGTTTGCTCCCAGATGATCGCAGTGTCAGGCGAGTGCTGATCGCGAACCTGCCGCACTGGCACGCTTCCACTTTGTGCCTTGATGCCGATTGCCTCGGCTTGTACACCTGTTCCTTGGATAATTAAGATACATCCTGCCGGAACCGATGATGGAACCGCATCGCCTTTTACAACTATCATTCCAGCTTGCTGCTGTTTACCCGGTTTACTTTGCGTCCACTGCATGCTTTGAAGCAGCTTCACCCAGGGCGTGGTTTGCACCCCTTCACCCAGAACGAAGTCATACGATCCGGCAAAGGCTATGGGCGCATCCGCAACGGCCAGCGCCAGCGCCACAAGACTAAGTATTGGATTAACGAGTAAACGCATACCAAAAGCCGATTCTGACGTCGTTGTAATTGGGTCGGTGCGGATTATTCAGGTTGTTTGTATAAACACCGTGCAGCAGATCAGTCGTGAAGTAAACTCCAGGACGCATCCAGGCTGGATGAAAGCGCAGCCCGGGCCCAAATTCCAGGAAATTAGCCCAGTATTGATTCTTTAGGTCATGTTCAAAATTTGTGTTCCATAGCAACTGGCTCGAAGCGCCACCTTGTAAGGGGCGAGTCAATCCAGTTCGATTCTGTGAGTTCAGAATCCAGTCATCCTGGTAACGGCTCACGAAGATCACATCAGCAGATGTTTCAAAGAACGAACCCGCCGTTGTTGCGCCTAAGGAGTGTCCGAACCCTTTTGCGTAGTTGATCCCGCCGCGATAGTCAGGAATAAAAGCTCCGATATCTGTTCTAAACGGCAGATATTTGACTGCTTCCCCGGCTTCGCCCCAAGCAGTGATGTGACGCCAAGTCTTGGAAGCTACACCGGCTCCGACGATGAACGAACTCTCGGAAAGATACTGGGGAGCTACGATTCCTTGGGCCATACTGCTCTTCCAATCCCCAAGAAACCGCGTGGAGAAATAGAGTGACACCCACTTGTTGACGCCCTGCCAAGGTAGCGGCATGGTCCGCTTTACCTGGCCATATGTAAACATGTCTTTCCATCTAGTTGAGTACATCGGCAAAGCCCATACGGTTGTCTGCGACTCTGCCTCGCCGTTGAGATTTCGATAAGCCTTGGTTGCCTCGGTAGCTACGACCGTGTCTGCAGCATGACGCGCCCGATCGAACCATTGAATCGCGTCAGCATCATCGTGAACCCAGTTGTACGCATAACCAAGTTTCAGCATCACCTCCGCATCATTCGGATCGGCTTGGTGGGCTTGCTGCAGATACTTGACGGCATCCCGCGCATACCCGAGCTGGAAACTTTTCATTCCCATTGTCCGGGCGTCAGGCATCACCTGGGCCGACATCGCCATCGCTGTAACTGGGGGTGCAGGATTGGCAGTAGGGGTATTCTGCACCGTCTTGTGAAGAAGTGCCTGAAGTTGCGCCTGTGCAATCGCGTCCTGGGGATCAATCTTCAATACTTGTCGCAGTTGGGCAACAGCGTCTTCAGGTCTCGACATTGCAAGGTATAAAAAGGCCAACTCCCGCCGCAGGTTGAGGTTCCTGTCGTCCAGCTTTATTGCGCTTTCAAATTCGTAAGGGTATGGATAGCGCTCACCCCAAAGCTCAAGTGCGCTTTCGGCAGTTCTTCCTTCCGATGATCGTGAAGCTGCCAGGATTGCAGCATGTGCGTCTTCCAATCGGTTAAGCTGCGCCCAAACGCGGGCCTCATCCAATAGCAAAGATGCTTTACCCGGCTTCAGTTGCCGGCAAATCTGATACTGCTCAGCTGCAAGCTCCAACTCATCCCGCTTTTCAGCTAGGTCGGCCAACTCGTGATGCGCACTATACATGGCCAAGCTCTGCAGAGCCTGCGTTTTTGCTAGCGCTCCTTTCCAGCGAGCGATTCCGTCCCTCAACGGACCATCGATATTCTCGAAGGCTTGGGCGGCAGTTGTTCTTGTTTGTTCTGTTCGGCCCTGCTTGCGTAGCCGATCAAACATCCGCCGTGCTTCAATCGGCTGTTTCGTTTCAAATGCAAGAAAGGCGTATTCGAGCGCTGCTGTTTCATCCTGTTTGTCTAAGGCAAGCGCTCGCAGGAACTCTTCACGCGCCAGCAGATTCTCGCCAACCTTCAAGTACGTATAAGCAAGATCCTTGTGCACCTGTGATTGTTTAGCATCCGTCAGAAGCGATTGCTGGAAGCAGGAAATCGCGCGATCGTAGTTCTTGGATGTCAAAGCCGCGTATGCCTCTGTCAGCGCATCGGCACCAGCACTCAAATCTGCGGCCATCCCAACGGATGTAGCCATGATGCTGATGATCAAGGCAAACCAACGCGAAGCTGGAAACGCGGACACCATACGCTAGTGAGGTAGTGAGTCCTCATTGAGATTCGTCTCGAATTTGGCGCGATCCTAAGCTCCCTTTCCGGGAGTGTAGCGATGAATTCCTGAACGGGTTTAGGAATGACTTAAAGTAGAAAGGGCAATAAACAGGAGAAAACAATGCTTACATTAGCCGACGCCAAACGCGTGATTGCAGCAGCCGAAAAGAAGGCAGGCGAAGTTGGACAGCCTATGAATATAGCCGTCGTAGATGGAGGCGGAAACCTGGTCTCGCACGTCAGAATGGACAACGCCTGGATCGGCAGCGTTGACATTTCGATCAACAAGGCTTGGACATCCCGGGCATTTGACATCACTACCAAGGCTTTGGGCGAGAACAGCCAGCCCAACAATCAGTTTTTCGGAATCCACGCCTCAAATCATGGCCGCGTCATGATCTTCGCCGGAGGAATTCCTCTCAAGAAGGGCAATGAGGTGGTGGGTGCCATAGGCGTCAGCGGCGGTTCCGGTGAGCAGGACCATAGCGTTGCTGAAGCTGGTGCAGCGGCCTTCTAAGCCGTTCCAGGGAGATTCCAAGTTGTTCTTTGTGCGCGTTCGATTGCAGAGCGCGCACCTGCCTCGCTGAACTCGAAGGTAATCAGATTCTTCCTGCCTGACAATTTTCGTGGTCTTCCCGAAAGCAATCCAAAGCTGCCACGATTTGACGATAAGACCTGCAAAGCCCCTATGCAGCCGTCTTGCAAAGTCCTTCTGGTCGACGATTGCCAGGATATTTTCGACCTGGTTTCCACCTATTCAAGCAACTCTGCCATTGAGGTGGAGTGGGCAACACTCGCCGAAACCGGAAGCTCTCGTTTTCGTGAAGACAGGTTCGACATCATCCTAATGGACTTGCACCTTCCGGATCTTCCAGGATCCGACCTGGTCAAAAGCATGCGATGTTGGGAAAAGCAGTGGAAAAAAGAGCCCACACCGATCTTCGCTTTGACAGACCTGAGAGATCCTCGCTCCTGCGAAAAGATGTTGAATGCAGGATGTTCTGGTTTGCTTGGCAAGCCGCTTACCCGGCAACAGTTCTTCAGCGTCATCAGTAACCGGCGTCGTCCTCTTGCCGCGCCTTCTTCAAACACCAGAGTCGCTCCTCAGCTAGACCCGGCAGGCTCGTAGTGGGTCGGCAGTTGCATCCTGGCGGCCCGCTTGCCCGTCAGATCTCCTGGAAGCTCAGGCTCGTATTCTCGGTAGCTATAGCGCTTCTTGCCCTCAGCGCATTTGTCACTGTTCGTGTTACGACGCGGATCGTTCACGAATTTAGCGCTGTCACAACTCAGCAGCAGGAGTACAACCATTTACGACGGCTGCTCTCAGTAACCAAGGATGCTGAAACCGGCGAACGCGGGTTTCTTCTGACAGGCAAGCTGAACTTCCTGGAACCGTACAATTCTGGAACTACCGAAGCAAAGCGCTTAATTGGAGACGTTCGAAAGGCCTACGGAAAGCGCTATCCAAGCGAAGTGAACGGCCTGGATATCGCTTTGCAAAATGAATTGACGTTACTTGCTCACGATATTGAGCTGGTAAAGCAGGGAAATACATCTGAGGCCGTACTGCATACGCAACAGGGAAAAGCCATCATGGACGGCATCCGCGGCACGGTACAGAAGATTTCGGTTGTCGAGTCTTCCAGACTCTCGGATCACAATCGGCACGTTCAGATGCAAGGGGCCGACGCCATATCAATCGTTTGCCTTAGCCTGAGTCTTGCTCTCGGCCTGAGCGCCGTTGCGGTGCTCCGAATGGTAAAAGAGCTTAACGCGCGGGCCTTTGCCGAAGCTGCTTTGCGTAAAGCACATCAAGGTCTTGAGCAACGGGTTCGATTACGGACCGAAGAATTGGAAAACAGCAATCAGCAGCTAATGGTCACCGTAGATCTGCTGCTTGATGAGAGCCGTCATCGTCTCGTCTTGCAGGACCAGTTACTCACAACCAGTCAGCAATTTGAATCAGCATTTCAGAACGCATCTGTTGGCATGGCTCAAGTCGATCTTGGCGGGCGCTTCACATTGGTAAATCGCACTCTTTGCACGATCACGGGGTACTCGGAAGCGCAGTTGCTGGCGATGACTCCGGTGGCGCTCACTTTTGAGGGTGATGCATCCATTACGCAGGCCGCGCTGCAGCGTTTGATCTCTGGCGAAGACTCATCCTACTCCCAGCAGAAGCGCTACATAAGGGCTGATGGTTCTTTGATCTGGGTTGCCGTTGCCGTATCCCTAGTGAAGAACGAAAAGGGTGAACCCCAATATGTTGTCGGGGCGGTTCAGGACATCGATGTGCAGATGAGGGCGGAAAGAGAGCTGTCCGAAAGGAAAAAGCATTTTGAGTTCCTGGCTGATACAGTTCCTAATATTGTCTGGACAGCAGGTTCGGATGGTCTCATCGACTACTACAACCAAAGATGGTTCGACTATACCGGACTGACCTTTGACCAAACTTGCGATTGGGGCTGGACTGTCGTCCTCCATCCAGAAGATGTAGGGCCTTGCACCGCAGCTTGGAAACAATCGATCCAAAGCGGGAATCAGTACCAACTAGAAATTCGGCTCAGGAGTGCTGCTGAAGATACCTTTCGCTGGCATCTCTCGCAAGCCGTTCCTTTATTGGATCAAAATGGTGTTGTCCTTAAATGGTGCGGCACGTGTACTGACATCCATGATCAGAAACTGGCAGCGGAAGAAATCCGTGCCCTGAATTGCGACCTTGAAAGACGCGTCCTGGAACGCACGGCGGAACTGCAGCGCAGAGGAACGGAGCTGGTCGCGGTGAACGAGCAGCTTATAATCCAAACCTCTCGCGCAGAACATGCCAATCATGCGAAGAGCAATTTCCTGGCTGCCATGAGTCATGAGATTCGTACTCCCATGAACGCCATCTTGGGCATGTCAGACATCCTGCTTGGCACCGAATTGAATTCGGATCAAAGGCGTTACGTCGAAGTGTTCCAACGGGCGGGTAACAATCTACTGACTCTCATCAACGGCATACTCGACCTTTCAAAGATCGAATCTGGCCACTTCGAACTAGAGCAGGTAACCTTCAACCTAGGCGAATTGCTGGACCGAACTGCGGACTTGATTGAACCAGATGCACGTCGCAAAGGACTGCAGTTCATTCGAATCATCTCTGAGGAAGTCCGGCACAACTTCGTCGGCGATCCTTTGCGTTTGCAACAGGTGCTTGTGAACTTGCTTGGCAACGCGGTCAAGTTTACGCAAGCTGGGCGAATTGAAATGCGCGCCGAGGTGCACTCGTTCGATTCCCATGCACTTCTGATTTCCGTCGCTGACACAGGGATCGGCATTTCGAATGATTTGCTACCCAAGATCTTCGACGACTTCACTCAAGCAGATCCTTCCATCACCCGCAGGTTTGGAGGCACTGGATTAGGGCTAGGAATATGCGCGCGTCTGGTCCATCACATGGGCGGGAACATCGAAGTGAGAAGTGAACTGGAAAAGGGAAGCACTTTTGATGTCACAGTGCGTTTAGGCAGCAGTAGCCAAACCAATACGGACCCCTTCCGCCACGAACTGGCTGACATACATGGCAAACGCGTCCTCATTCTGGACGACGATGGCACGAATCGATTCATCGCACAAGAATGCTTTCGCGCCTGGGGCATGACCACGATCGAATGCGAATGCGCCAGTGCTGCGGTAGCGCATGTGAAAGCTGCAATAGCTTCAGGCGAAGCGATCTCGCTACTTGTCGTGGATCTCAGCATGCCTGATGTCGATGGCTTTGAAGCGGTTCGTTTGGTGCGTGAGCTTTTGCCAGATCTGCCCGCCATTCTGTTGACATCGGATGACCAGCCCGGTGATGCGACTCGTTGCGAAAAAGTTGGAATGGTGGGCTACGCTGTGAAGCCCGTTCAACGGGCTGAGCTGTTACGCCTGGTCTTTCGGGGATTGCAGGGTGCGAAGAACGGACCAACTGTTGTGAAATCTCATTGTCTTCCGGAAATTGAGGCTGGCCATGGTCTCAAAGTTCTGATCGCCGAAGACTCCATGGACAACAGGATCTTGCTGGAGGCTTACCTAGCCGGCACAGCTCATGTCGCGGTGTACGCGGAAGATGGCGCTGCAGCCCTGGAGCATTTCCGTTCCTCACACTTCGACCTCGTCCTGATGGACATGCAGATGCCAGTGATGGACGGACTGACTGCCACGCAAGCCATTCGCCAATTTGAACTGCAATCGAATCGAAAACAAACACCGGTTCTCGCCTTGACAGCCAATGCATTGCCACGAGATGTTCAGGCCGCTTTGGACGCCGGATGCAACACCTATTTGTCTAAGCCAATCTCAAAACAGAATCTATTGGCTGCCATGAACGATGCCTGCAATCATCTGCCAGCAAGCGTCATCTTGCCTTCCGTCAATATCCCGGAAGGCTTGGAGGAGCTTGCCGGCAAATATCTCAACAAGCGTCAGTCCGAATGGCCAGAACTGAAGCTGCTTGCAGACGATGGCAACTTCGACGAGGTACGAAAACGAGCCCACAATCTTTGTGGCACAGGCGCCTCATTTGGTTTTGAGGAAATCAGTCACATCGGACGCAGCTTGCAGGATGCCTGTTCCAACACCGATGAATGGGAGATTCAGAACCAGTTGCGATTGCTCAGCAACTACCTTGCTGCTGCTTCCTCATACATGAAACAGCCTGGCATTGTTCCAGCTAGCTAAACCATCCGAACTGTGTGGTCTGGACAGGCAAGCTGTACTTCGCCCAAGAGCTGTGTCGAAAGATCCAGACCAACTTTGGCTAGAAAGGGTAAAACGGAGTAGAACCGCTCTTGCAGGTGTCGTTCCGGATAAATCAGGTTCAGGACATAAGCGGCATCCCGCGAAGCGCGCTCATCCCTTCGCATTGATTCACGTGCTGTCTTCTGAGTCAGCTTTTCGATCTGGTAGAGGATTTTAGCGACACTCTTCTCACCAGCTTGCCGAAGTGTCGAGTCGAATTCAGTAAGCCCTCCCAGAGTCTCGTTCAAACTTCTCTGAACCGTACTGCGTAGCGACTGAAACGAAGACAATAGATGACTGGGAACTAAAGCTCTTGCCATTCGTGAGCGCACCAGATCATGTCGATCCAGCAAATCCGTGACTCGTAGATCGTAACGGGTCAGGATCTTGCCAGCCCGTCCATCAAGCAGGGTCATGCTGTTGCGCGGATAGATAACCGGCATCCTGCCTAGCAGATTCTGATAGAGCACCTGGGCTTGCGCCATGTAAGCGATCTCTGCGGGACCACCCACGTAGGCGATTGTCGGCAGCAGAAAGTCCTGCATCACGGGACGAAGAAGTGCATTAGGCGAGAGCAGTTCGGGTTTGTCCTGCAACTCGGAAATCTCAAAGCTACGCTCGCGGCTTTGAAAACGCCCGTCCTTCCAACGCAGCGGAACACGGCGGTTTTGCAGCAAGAACAACAGCGAGCTATCTCGGTCCACATTGACCTGTGAATGATAGCCAGCACTGGCTAATTCCTTGTCACGCTCGAGCAGCAACGGCAGCAGATCCGGCACCGCTTCCGCAGCGTGACTTAAGAATGGCGCTGCAACGGAACGAATCGCCGGATCAAGCGGGTCAACGTAAACCAGGTCGATCGCACCAAGGATCTGCTTCAAGAGTTGCCGAAACGAACTTCCCAACTGACAGCCGGGACGGTAAGCCTTCGCGACCAGATCCACAACTTCGTCTGCGAACGGTAATCCGCTCAGGGCACGCCGCAGATCCGAGAGTGGAACGTCTGGAAGCGTCACTCCGCCCACTGGACTGCCCCCCGTAGTCGGCGGAAAGAACGAAACTTTGCCAGGTGTCAATTCGGAATTGAACACCCAAGCGTAGGAAACCTCAGCTAGGTCGTGATCCTCGGTCGCCAGCCAGAAAACTGGCACTGCCGGGATCCCGAGCGTACTCAGTTGCTGTGCTAAACGGACTGCTGTTAAGGCTTTATAAAGCGTGTAAGCAGGACCGGAAAACAAGCCTACTTGCTGGCCAGTAACTACTGCGACAGTCCCAGGTTCACGGAGCTTTTTGAGTGCCGCCGAGCCCTCATTATCCTTCTCGAGTGCAGCAACAAGCGCAGAACGCCGGTCATCAGGATAGCGGATCTGGCTGGCAGCCTTCGCCCACACTTCATCGTTCTGAAAATTGTGTGAATAGAACGGGGCAACCTTTGGAAAGTCGTAAAGAAAGTCACCAAACAACTGGCTTGTTGCCGGGATAGATGTTTGGCGGACACACGACGACTCCATATATCACGTAGTTACCAGATGACGTCCTCGACCTCTAAGTTACCAAATGATCGATCTTCGGAAAGCCACAGGGAAACACGTCCGGTAAATCTCACAAGCGACAATAGATTGGAAACCGCTATGGATGAGCAAGAGTTTAAGTTCCAATCGGAACGAGCGCTTCAGGACCTCTACAATAGGCTGTCTCGTGCCTCCGACCAGTTTGGTTTCGAGCCGGACTTCAACTCAGGAGCCCTTTCGATTGAGTTCGAAGAACCAAAAACTAAGTTTGTCGTCAGTCCTAACAGCCCTGTGCGCCAGATTTGGGTTTCGGCGCAATCAAAAAGCTTTAAACTTGACTGGGTTTCCGATCGTCAGGCCTTTGTGTTGCAAGACACAGGAGAAACCTTGAATGAGTTCATTGCTGCTGCCGCCGGCCGGCAACTAGGCGAGTCGGTGATTCTCTGAGTGTCTGGCATCTACATCGCCTTTCCTTTCTGTTCTCAAAAGTGCACATTTTGCAACTTCGCTTCTGACGTGTATTCGGCTGAGGCTCGCCGGAACTACAGCCGTCGATTACTAGCTGAATTGGAAGACTACGATTGGCCATTTGTCCCCGATACGCTGTACCTCGGTGGCGGAACACCCAGCCTGATGACGCCCGAGGAGTTAGCGGCAGTTTTGAACGAGGTTCCGGGACAGAACCTGCTTGAGGTCACTCTGGAGTGTGCACCAGGCACGATCACCGCCAGCAGAATTGCGCTCTGGCGGAAGTTGGGGATTAATCGCGTTAGCCTAGGGGTTCAGTCTTTCATCTCGGATGAACTCCAGGCAGTGGGACGCAGGCATTCAGCCGCGGTCGTTCAGTCTGACATCGATTTACTACGTGCCGGCGGGATCACAAACATAAGTATCGATCTGATTGCAGGTTTACCCCAACAAACGCACCAAAGTTGGCGTCATTCGCTGGAGCTAGTCATCGATCTCGCCCTGCCTCACGTATCCGTTTACATGTTTGAAGTGGACGAAGACAGTCGCCTTGGCAAGGAAGCGCTGCTAGGCGGTGTGCGCTATGGAGCAGGCGTACTGCCAAGTGATGAAGCAGTTGTTGACTTCTACGCTTCTGCAGTGGAAAGGCTCGGAGCTGCTGGGCTGAAGCGTTACGAAATATCAAACTTCGCCCAGAAAGGCTTTGAATCGCGCCACAATTTAAAGTACTGGCAACGCGAACCGTATGTCGGTCTCGGTCTTGACGCTCACTCCTTCGACGGCCAACGACGCTGGCGCAACCCTGATTCGCTCGAAGCTTATCTTTCAGGCCAAAAATCTCAGGACGAGCCAGTGAACGCCATGGAAGAGCGATTCATGGTTGGTCTCCGCTTATCATCAGGCTTCGAACCTTCGAGCCAAGAACGTCAGACTTTCGCTCAACCTATTCACAAGTGGAAGGCTTTAGGGCTCCTTGAAGAAGACTCATCCTATTTGCGCTTAAGCGAAGCCGGCATTCTCCTGTCAAACGAGATTTTGCAGGACTTCCTGATTCTTCCCTGCTAATGTTCTCGTTTTAACCAGCTAGATGCCGCAAACCTCAACCATCGACCTGAGAAGTGACACCGTAACCCGTCCTAGCAAAGCCATGCGTGAAGCCATGGCCGAATCTATTGTTGGCGATGACGTATACGCAGAAGATCCGACCGTCAACCGCTTGGAAGAACGTGCGGCTGAGATCTTCGGGAAAGAAGCAGGGCTTTTTGTTCCGACCGGTACGATGGGCAACACCATCGCGATCAAGCTCCATACTAATCACGGCGAGGAGGTGATTTGTGACAGCCGCTCACATCTCGTCGATTGGGAGCTTTCCATGATGGCGTGGTTCGCCGGCTGTCTTGCGCGCACGATCCCGACCGCTAATGGTCTGCTTGATTGGCCATCCGTCGAAGCAGCCATCCGGAACAAGGGTCCGCATAATGCGCCAACTTCTTTGATTGCGCTCGAGAACACACACAATATGTCGGGCGGCAATGTTTACGACGTAGCTGTTGTCGATGAGATCTGCGGCAATGCACACGAACTGGGTTTGAAAGTCCACATCGATGGTGCTCGAATCTTTAATGCCGCCGCAGCTTGTGGGGCACCGGTATCGCGGATTGCCGAACAAGCCGACTCGGTGATGTTCTGCTTGTCGAAAGGGCTGGGTGCACCAGTGGGATCGCTCCTGGTCGGCCGGGCTGACGCGATCGCGGAAGGTCGATTGTTTCGTAAGCGACTTGGCGGCGGAATGCGCCAAGTGGGAGTGCTGGCTGCTCCCGGTCTGCTTGCTTTGGAGCAAGGTCCATCTCGCCTGCACCAGGATCACGAGAATGCCCGCAGGCTAGCGGAACGGTTAGCCGAGATTGAAGGCATTGCCATCGATCCTGCACTCATTCGCACCAACATCGTCATCTTCGATGTTGCGCAACTCGGTATCACTGCCAAGCAGTTTTCTGCAACTCTTAAAGAGAAGGGCATACTCGCGAATGGAATTGGTGATACTCGCATCCGCATGCTCACGCACCTCGATGTTTCTCGCGAGGATTGCGAGAGGGCGGTCGAGGCAGTCGCTGCCATCGCCGGCAGCATGCGCCCGCTCTCAATTCATCAATAAAGAACCAGCGCTCGCCACGTCTGGTAAGATTTGTCGGTGCTGATACTTGCGGCAACGCTTGCCATTCTGGTTTACGGCCTCATTGCGCCCATGCTGGGTGCTCTTCTTCCTTCTTACTCACTAAGCTCGGATCAGCAGGGGACTCTGGCTATGCTCAATGCCTTGGGCTTGGTGCTTGCATCCTTGTCGGCAGGTCCGGTGATCGACAAATCCGGGAATAAGTCTGCTCTTGTCGTCGGACTCTTTCTGGTTGCTGCTTCTTTGTTTGCAGCTCCGAATGCTGGCGGTTATGGCGGTTTGCTGATCGTGTACTTTGTCCTTGGTGCCGGAGGAGGCATCGTTGTCACGGGGGCCAACGCTTTGGCGGGAGCTGTTGATCCCAATCGTCGTGGCTCCGCACTCAACTTTCTCAATTTGTTTTTCGGCTTAGGCGGAATTCTCACTACCTTTGCTGCCAGCCACGTGCTTGGTCCAGTCGCTCTCTGCTACTCAATCGCCACGCTCACTGTCTTGGCGCTTCTGGTTTGCGCTGTCACAGCGATGCCTGCTCCTTCAGGAGAAAGTGGATTCCAGGTCTCGGAGGTACCGAAGCTGCTTTCCACTCCTGCGCTGATTTTGTTGTCTCTCCTCTTGTTCCTTTATGTATCCTGCGAAGTCGGGGTTTGGAACTGGCTGAATTCATATCTGATTTCGAGACAGTTTGATCCGGCTTCGGCTGGCGGGGTTGTCAGCTATGGCTTTGCCTTCGGCATTCTGGTGGGCCGGATCGTCATTTCGCGCGTACTTATTAAGGTACCGGCCGTCACCGTTCTTCTAGGCGCGGCGGTTTGCATTGCAATTACCACCTTTGCCATGCTGAAACTGGAAGCGAAAGGGGCAATTACGGCTGCAGTGTTTCTGGCTGGCATGAGCATGGCTCCTGTGTTTCCGACCACGCTTGCCGTTGTGGGAGACACGTTCCGGCGCGGTACTGCAACCGCCATGGGAGTGGCCATCACCCTTGGTTGGATCGGTTTGGCGGCGAGTTCTCGCATTATCGGCTCCGTAAAAGCTGCCAGCAGTTTGGGTGACGCCCTGCTCTTGATACCGGGCTTTGCTGTTCTTATGATCATCGTTGCTGCAGTACTCCGGGGATCGACGCAACGGCAGGCTACCGTCTAAACTCGATATTTGACCGAGTAGTTGGCATACCGGTCCTTCCAAACAGGAGGAAGCTATGGCGTATTGCACGAATTGCGGTACCGCAGCAACGGGTCGCTATTGCCCGAATTGCGGCTCGGCTTTAGGAAGCGACAGCGGAGACACTGGATTCAGCGCTCCTTCCGGTGGCGCCACGCGCCCGATCTCCGCCCCTGGCCTATCGGACAATGTTGCCAGCACGCTTTGCTACCTGCTGCTTCCTGCCATACTTTTTCTGTTCATCGAACCGTACCGGCGTACGCGAATTGTCCGCTTTCACGCACTTCAGGCGATCTTCGCCTACATAGCCTTGATTGTTCTTCGGCTAGTCCTGATGCTCATCGACAACGTTTTCATCGTCGCCCACGCTTGGTATTTAGGCGGTTTGCTTTGGAACATCTTCGATTTGGCCATCTTTGTAGGTTGGCTTTATCTCATGTACCAGACGTACAACAATCGCAAGATTAGCCTGCCAGTGGTCGGAGATCTCGCCGAGAAACAAGCGTAAACTTCTCATGGTGCGCTGCGTCCAACACAACAAGTGTCAAAGTTCGCTCTGCTTTTCGTTGGCCTCAGTAGCTTTGTCGTCCCAATAACATCTGCTGCTGCCAGCAGCGACGACATCACTCCCAGGGTCGGCATTGTCGAAATCTTTGGTCTCCATCACATCGCGCCCGCTAAGGTGAAACAGGCTTTGGGAGCGAGCCCAGGAGATCATCTTCCCATCCGCGAAGAAGCGGAGGCGCACATCGACAAGGTCAGTGGCATCCTCGCATCGGATGTGGAGGCTATCTGCTGTGATGGTGGGAAAACTGTCCTGTACGTGGGCGTCGAGGAGAAAAACGGTGTTCATCTCAATCTTCGGCCGGAGCCTACGGGCAACGTTCAATTAACCCCGGACATCCTGGACAAGTATCAATTGCTGCTGGACAGTTTCGCCATCTCTCTTCGATCAAAGACCGCGGACGAAGATCTCACTCACGGTTATGCACTTTCTGCAGATGGAGACGCTCGCGTTATCCAGGAAAGTTTGATACCGCTTGTAGACCAAAACCTGGCCGTTGTCCAACAAGCTGTTCATGAGTCCAGAGATGCGGACACTCGTGCAGCGGCAGTTTATGTCATGCAATATGCGTCGCGAACCCCGCACACGAGCAAAGGAATCGGCGATACGCTTCAGTATGCATTACAGGACAACGACGGGGACGTTCGCCGAAACGCCATGATTGCGCTGAAGGCTGTGATGGTTGGGGCCCGTATGCACCCTGAACAAGGAATCCACATCACGCCCACCTGGTTCGTGGAGTTGATGAATTCGCCGCACTGGTCTGATCGCCGCGGTGCCAGTCTTGCCTTGTTGACCTTGACGGAACGACGAGACCCAGACGTACTCGCTCAGATCAGGGAGGGAGCGCTTGCTTCGATTCTCGAGATGGCGCGCTGGCACGACTTGGAACATGCCTTGCCAGGATTTATCTTGGCGGGACGGCTGAGCGGGATGAACGAGAAAGAGATTCAGGATGCCTGGGTGAGCGGGGATCGTGAACCAACTCTGCAGCGCGTAGAGTTTCCAAACGGAAAACCAGGCGTCCTAGGCAACATGCTTCGTCACAGCAACAATGCTGGCGGGTCTAAATAGGCAGATTCCCGGCAGGTTGGCTACAACGCAACTCCCGGTTGTACGTGCAATCAGACTACTTTCAGTCGGAAGAAGATTGCTCAGCGACACTGGGCAGTGCGTTGCCATTTGAGTGTCCATGCTGGCCAAAACGCATGTCGCACTCACAGCAATCACTGCAGCGAAGACAGCGTTCACAGAGATGATTTCGACAGGCGTCCTTCGTACAGTACACACAGATGTCGGTGGAACACTCACTGCAGATTGAACAAATGTATGTTGCTGATTCCATCAGTTCCGCTTCGATCTTCCTTTCGGCTGCGATCCGGCGGGTTCTCTGCTGATGGTACCGCGGCAACGCTGCGCTTCTTCATCAGCAATCTTGAAGTTTGCTTCGCTACTTTCTGCTAAGTCAGACAGGTACTCACGCAGGCGCTGACGGTTATCGAATGATCGGCCAGCCAACTGCAACACCTGACTGGCCGCACCACGATCTCCGTAGTTTTGCGCTCCTTCTGCGATGCTTCGAACCGTTAACTCAAGCGCTTCCAGCCGGAAGTACAGGTCAAGCGACTTGGGCATGCTATCAACCCGCTGCGACAGTTGGTCAGCAACGACTTGCACATCTCGTAATTGTTGCTGGCAGGTTTGCCATTGCAGAATGTACGCGCCTGGTGCTCCTTTCTGCACCCAGGCCGGAGGATTCATGCTTGCCAGAAGTGGCTTTAAATGAGCAGCGTCTTCCACCACCGTGCTGACGATCTTGCGTGCATCCCAAGGTGTTTCCAGACCTTGAATTGCTCCAGTATTTTGCGTCGGTGTCGGCCGATTGCCGGCAGGTGTTCCTGCCTGGACACTGATCGAAGCTTGGGTCTGCCCTGCGGCGGGCACTTCCGTCAAAAGTGCTGTGAGCAAAGCCAAACCGGCAAGGGACTCACGCCGGTACATAAGCATCGGCATCTGCCCACCATTGTAGCGGCGAGCTAATGCATACAGCCGATCTCAGGCGGCGGCAAGAACTGCTCTGCTTGCAACTGTTCTTCTGGCTTGGCAGCATGACCAGGCGTAATGGCCGCAAACAGGTCGTGCAGTGGCTTGACCGTGTAACGGTATAGTGTGCCCCGGTCAACACGTCGCGAGATCGGCTGGTTCTTCTGAATCAGAATGGCATCAATGGCTTTCACCAGCGTCGGTTCACTGCGCGGTAGGAGTAGATGTTGAATTCTGACCTCGCCTTCAACAACGTCTACTCGCACCGTGTCGTCCTCATCGACGGCGACGGCCAGCGTTGTCGGATATCGGGCAGCGAACGACGCCACTGGACAAAAAACCCGCTGCATTGGTCCGGTGAGTTTTGGATTGAGGTGGATGCGAACCCGTCCAGCCAGTACGTCCAGCAGATCACCAATCGTCGACGTATTCTGCCGAAAGATCACGCGCGAATTCGGAGATAATTCAAAGCTGCTGCCATCACTCGTTTGAAATCTTGCAAATCCATCTGAGCCCGTTGTAATCAGCTGCCGAATGGGGATCTGCTCGCCAGAGCTGACAGCCCAAATCTGGCCGCCATTTTGGATAGCGACTTGGCCCTGAGCTGACGTGACGTATGCGCGGTCAGGATCCGCCGAAAACGCAGGTACGGCCAGCGGGCTGGTTTGCGCCCATGCCAACGGACAACGTAGCGCAAGCCCACTAAACAAAAGGCTCACTTGGACTGCCCAGCGCAGAAAGCATGAGGACATAAGTTCCCTCCTGGCACTCAAATCCACCTGCAAGCAACCTGAAAGACTGATATGTCCAATAGTATCCGTTGACTATCGAGTACGGCTTCCTTACACCAACTCGAACTTCGTTTGTTTGGGCGGTGCCGGCGGTTTCTCTTCCCACTGACGACGTTGATTGCGGACCATAGCAGCCACAAATTGCCAGGTAGGTCCAGGAGTGTCTCGCCAAGGGGCAGGCACGGAGATGCCGCAGTAAATTTCTGTCGAAGGCTCAAACCAGATGAAGCTATCCGATTTATGTTGAAAGTTTGTCCATTCAGCGTGGGTTGCAGTTCCAACTTCAATCAAGCCACAATCATGCGGGATTTCAGCCGTGCTCAGAAGCCCGGCCGGAGTAACGAAATAAAACTCGTTCGAATAGCGCATGCCGATTCTGCGCTTCAGCGGTCGCTTAATCTCGCCCAGAAAGTCAGAACGCGACGTCTTCACCTCGTAACAAACCCGCCGCATCCCGTTATGTGGAAGGCAGTTGAGAGCAAATGCGTCCAGCCGCTGAGCTGCGCTGTTCCGATGGCCAGTACCTACACGTAGTTCACGGAAAAAAAGCCACTCAGAAGGAGCGTTGTGCAGCGCGCGTTCCAGGGTCTCCAATAAACGCGTGCAAGTCCAGGCAGGAGCCGCTGTATGTACCTTTTCATCCGACGAACGCTGACCTTCCGGAAGCACAGCCGACTCAGTATCTGGAAGGCAGTCTGAAACAGCCATTCTTCATTGTGTTCCGACAGGAATGGAAGTACCGCGTTACCGGCTCCGTTTATCACAGAAGTTTTCACTACGAATCTTGCCACAACTACCGAAGGTGACTCACCTGGCTTTCCAAAAATTGCGAATGACAACCAGAAGCTTGCGGAAGTGACCGTCCGAAGGCCCACATTCGCCGAATCGGATGTACAGTAGCTCATTTGGCAGGTGGCACGAGCAGCAACTTTTGCTCGTCTCCTCTTCCAAAACAGAGCAAAGGAGAACTTCGATGATTACGTTGATCATTTTCGATCGCCGCAAGAAAGGCACCACGCATGAGAATTATGTGCGTCATCACGAGCAGCACCATGCTCAGCTATTTACCAGCCAGCCGGAAGTGAAGCAGCATGTGCGTCGCTATGTCCAAAAGCATCCTACGACGGACATGCCACCTAGTGGCCCCGATCATCTAGCCGATGTTGACGGCGTAACCGAGATTTCCTTCGACGACATGAATGGCCTAAACGCGGTTTTCCAATCGGAAAACTACAAAAAGAACATCGTCCCGGACGAAGAAAAGTTCCTGGATCGAGAAAACGTCAAAACGGTGATTGTGTACGAGAACACAGTCATTGCCGGATAGCGCCGAACCCATTGGGCACATGCGAAAGAAGGAACACTTATGAAGACTAAGCTTGGAAATCTACAAGCGGATCAACCACTCGTCATCTTCGCTCGCCTTCTTGCCAAAAGCGGCAAGGAGGACGAAATGAAGGTGGTGCTTTCCAAAATGATCGCGCCGACCCGAGCGGAGGCGGGCTGCCTTTTTTACGACCTGCACCAGTCAGACGAACAGCCCGGCATCTTTTTCTTTCACGAATCGTGGACCGATCGCCATGCTTTGAAACAACATATGGGCACTCCGCACATGCAAGAAATGGACAAGGCGATTGGGGACTTGCAGGTCGAACATTACAGCGTCCTCATTACCAAAATGATCAGCCCACCCGCGGGAACAGCATAGGACTGGCCACTACATTGATCAGCATCTCCGGTCTGGAGGTTTGGTCATGCTTTCAACATACTCAATCGATCGGCGCCGGTCGATTGAGTATGTCCTTGCAGTCCACCGAAAGCTAGCGGCAAGTCAAGCGCCCGCGCTTTGGCTCCTTCATAGGATCCAATCGCCCGGCAACTTGTTGTACACGGGCGCTAGTCTAACAACGAAGCTGGCACTACGATTGGATCGGCTGGTATGAGTGTTGCTACGGACACGTGCGGCCACGTCAAGCCATTGAAGTTCAGAAACACCGTCTGGCTGTACTGAATCTGGGTGAATGGAACGACGATCTTCTTCGGGGCGGTTAGGTCCTTCGGCGGCGTTATCGTAAACACCGGTCGCAATT